>CM047874.1:24015618-24053660 GCA_026212405.1 Petrea volubilis | reverse complement strand
TTGTAAAACTAATGGTAATACTGATAAATCGATTGCATCAATGATAATTGCTGGTTTTACTGGTCAACTTAAAGGATGGTGGGATAATTATCTTACCCAGGATTTAAGACAAGAAATATTAAATAATACTAAGATAGAAAGTAATGTACAAGTAGAAGATGCTGTTTACACCCTTGTTGTTAATATTTTTGAACACTTTACTGGAAGATGGTCAGATAATTCTGAAACAATAAGAACCTTATTACAAATATGCGTTGTAATACCTTAAGTTCTTTTAGATGGTATAAGGATGTTTTCTTAAGTAGAGTCCTTCAAGTACCTGAAAGTAATTCAGATCATTGGAAGTCTAAGTTTATTGATGGTCTTCCTCCCCTTTTTGCTGAAAAGGTTAGAAAAACCTTAAGAGGTAATAATTTAAATATTAATTATAGTGAATACACTTATGGTAAGTTAATTAGTGCTTGCATAACTGAAGGATTAAATCTTTGCAATGATATTAAATTTAATCAACAAGTTCAAAAACATAATATGTTACATAAAAAACAATTAGGAGATTTTTGTGATCAGTTTGGAATGAACATTCCTAAAAATCCTCAAGTAGATAAGGTCTACAAGAAAAAGAAAAACCATGAGTCTGCTAGTTATTATGAATACAAACGTAAAAAGCGTGAAAGTAGAAGGTATAAACAACAAAAGTATGCTCAGCAATTACCTCAACCTCAGCCTAAGCCTAAAAAGAAAAAATTTAAGAAATTTACAAAAACTCAATATCAAAATAATAATGCCTGTTTTAAATGTGGAAAAATAGGACATTATGCTAAAATTGTAGAGTTAACAAAAAATTCATGCTCTTAATATTGATGAAGATCTTAAAGACTGTTTATGTAAAATACTGCTTGTTTCAGAATCTGAACTTAAAGTGATAGTGATAATGAAAGTTCAAATCTAAGTTCATCTGATAAAACATATATGTTTTAGATCAGATTGATTCCTCTAGTATTGATAATGAGAGTCAATGTGAACCATGTCAGCAAATGAACCTTGTGAAAAACAAAGTCAAGAAAATGATGAGTTATATCAATTGATTTCACAATTTAAAGATTTTGAAATAAATATGATTAAATCAAATTCAATATTAGATCTGTTAAAGCATACTAATGACCCTAGTATAAAGTCATTCTTAATAGAACATATTACTGGTGAATCTAGTAATCGACATAAGCCTGAAAATAATAGAATAAAAAGAAATAATACTACTCCATATACAATGGATGAAATTCATAAAAGATTAAATCATAAACATATGAAGGACAGTCCTATCACTATTTTTGATTTAATGAAAGAAATTGATTTCTTAAAATCAGAAATCCAATCACTTAAGGAAGAAAATAATTTATTTTCTCATCGGATAACCTATTTGGAAAAAGGAAAACAAATAGCTTCTCATAATTTGGAAAGTGAAGAAGACATTCCTGAAGAGGATAATAATGCAGAGTTAACAAATTTTCTAGCCACTCTAGATATTGTAACTTCTCAAAAATGGTATGTAAAGATTACTTTGTTAATTGATAAGCAATTTGTTAGAAATCTTTCTGCTTTAATTGATAATGGTGCAGATCTTAATTGTATTCAAGAAGGGCTAATTCCTACAAAATATTTTCATAAAACTACTCATAATCTAACTGCTGTTAATGGAAATAAGTTAGATATTGCTTATAAATTACCTAAAGCATATATTTGTCAGAATAATACTTGCATACCTACAAGTTTTTTATTAATAAAAAATATGACTACCCAAGTAATTCTTGGAACTCCTTTTATTCAAAAACTTTTTCCTTTAAAGAAAATTGATACCAATGGATTTATTGGTACTTTTGAAAATAAAGAAATTCAGTTTAATTTTATAACTGAACCACAGACTAGATTATTAAATGAAATACAAGATCTGATTAATAAAAAAACAAAATCAGATAAATTTTCTTAAACAAGAAATTCATATTTCTACTTTAGAAAATAAATTACAGAATTTTAGACTTAAAGAAAAAATAAAACTTCTTGAGAATAATTTTTCTCTCCATATTTGTAATGATCATCCTAATGCCTTTTGGGATAGAAAGAAACATATTGTTTCTCTCCCATATGAAGATAATTTTTCAGAAAATAATATACCTACTAAGTCCAGACCTTGTCAAATGAATAAAGAATATTTAGAACTTTGTAAAACAGAGATTGAATCTTTATTAAATAAAGGATTAATAAAACCTTCTAAGTCACCTTGGTCTTGTACAGGATTTTATGTTAATAAACATGCTGAACAAGAACGTGGTGTTCCTAGATTAGTCATAAATTATAAACCTTTAAACAAAGTTTTGAAATGGATAAGATATCCAATTCCTAATAAAAAAGATTTACTTGATAGATTATATAATGCTAATCTATTTTCTAAATTTGATTTAAAATCAGGATATTGGCAAATCCAAATTTCTGAAAAGGATCGGTATAAAACTGCTTTTAATGTCCCTATTGGACAATATGAATGGAAGGTAATGTCTTTTGGATTAAAAAATGCCCCTTCAGAATTTCAAAAAATAATGAATGATATTTTCATTCCTTATACTAATTAATTTTATCATTGTTTATATTGATGATATTTTAGTATTTTCCAATAATATTGAAAATCATTTTAAACACTTACATATTTTTAAGCAAATCATTATTCAAAATGGTCTAGTAATTTCTAAACCAAAAATGTTACTTTTTCAAACTAAAATAAGATTTTTAGGCCATTATATTGAAAAAGGAAAAATCATTCCTATAAATAGGAGTATTGAATTTTCATCTAAGTTTCCTGATGAAATTAAAGAAAAAACTCAACTTCAAAGATTTTTAGGTAGCTTAAATTATATATCAGCCTATTATAAAAATCTTGCCCAGGATACAGCAATTCTGTATGAAAGACTTAAGAAACAAAGGACCTTCTTCTTGCAAAGTCTCCTTGTGTAATAAATGGGATTTTTTATCGGGAATTATAGTCAAAATTAAGCCTGTCATCATATTTTAAGGATAAATTTTATGAAAATAATTTTTAGACCTGTCTTTGGTATCCAGTCAATCCCAACACACAGCCCTATACGGCTTCCATGGCTTCAGTGGGCAAAACATGATCTTGACATAAAAACCAAGACTGTATCTAAAACATTTCAACCTGGAATACAAGACTGGTTCAATTATACATACCCTAACCCATAAAAGGTTGCAAGAAGATTATGTTACCATTATCATACTATTATCATGATTTAGCTTCAATATTTTTTAACATACTACACACTTAGCAATGCATTATGGATGCTTATTAAAGCATATAATTAAATAAAAGAGAGAAAGACGTACCAAGATTACTGGATATACTGAACTTTGAACTTTATTTCTTCGATATTAAAATAGAGTTTTACAAAGAGAAAAATGAGAAACGATACCAGAACGTACCAAAGGAACAAAATACAAAACATAAAACTGGGGATTGAAAGATTGCGTACCTAACAACTAAACAAAGGGCTCCTTTTATAGGAGAATTCAAACAACACAAACAAAAATTTCAACAGTAAAGTTAAATAATTACAAAGATTGATTAAATCTAAAGCAGACAACTGATTGTCCTTGAAAGCATCTGCGCACAGTGAAATGGCCGACAAAACTTATTGGGCAACTGGGAACAGTAAAGGCATGTGAACTTATCTTCAGAAAACGAATCTTCAATTCGTCAAAAAGTGAACAGTAAAGTAGCAGGCAAATTTATTGCTTGAACGACTTATCTTGAAAGCGATGAGTTTGGTATCTTTAACAGGGACTCCAATTATGGTAGCTGCATTCTGACGTCATTGCTTACATCATGGGTTTCTTTCCTTGGGATTTATCCAACATAGCAACCATAGCATCAATCTGGATTTCAGATTCATCTGCATATGGGTCTTGAGACTCTCCTGCTAAAACTTCTTCTTTGGACGAGGAGGACATGGATGAAAATTCTTCAGGATTAAAATCAAAATCACAATTATCACTGATTTCTTGCTGAACTTGAGAAAGATATTCATTAATCACTTCTTTTTGTTCATCTTTACTGAGGGGACCATTTTTCTTCAATTTGGCTTCCTTAAGCATGTCTTGAAGTGACGTAGGGCCTCTATTAGAAGCTTGCTTCTGGTACTCATGAATCTTCATTTTAATGAAATTAATTGTCTCCTGGCCATGCAAAGCATGAGTCTTTGGATCAAGTTGTATCATCTTTTTCCAAAAAGAGGTGAAAAAGATGCGGTTTAAACAAGGAAAAGTTTGGCTAGTATGGCCAATTTCCGGTTCCCAACGCCAGATCCATGGTATTGAGAATTCAATGAAGAAATAGAAAGAATTTATTCCTTCTGGCCATAATTTTAATTTTTTGGCTTTTTGGACAAGAGGGGAAAGAATTACCCATGCAGAAAAAAGAGTTTTAAAAAGGTCTGGTAAAATATTGATGGAGGGACCAAATGTCATCCACCATTTTAAGAACCAAGTGGGTAAATTATCAGGCTTAATAGTTGGACATAATTTAAACATCCAAGTATGTTTCTTTCTGGGATTGTCATAGAAGAAACAGTTATGAAAAACATTAATATAATCCCAATAATTATACTTTAGATTGAGTTTTAACTCAGGACAATAACATTCTCTTTTCTGAAGGGTACTTATACCCCATTGTTCTGCAGACATTATCTGCCTAATTACCACTGTGGTATAAGCATAATAAGCTTTGGAATCCTTAGGATAAGTATGATAAATTTGGACACTTCCTGATTTAATGAGTATTAACTCATAAATAATCCTTGTTTTATCCGTTTCACAAGGATAGGATCTATTATCCAAATACCTTTTAAGGATTGCATTAGAATCTGAATTTATCAGTAAATCCTTTTGTTCTAGTAAGAACATGATATCTTTATGATTTGTCTTAGTATAAGGTAGAGGCTCCATTTCTTCATATACCTCTGGATTTTTTACCTTATCAGCATAAGATGAGGAATTACCTCGATCTTGTTGTGACAAACCTGGAAAATCCTCATTATAAGATTTTCTCGAACTTTCAGGAGTTCGTCCTCTTCCACGTCCTCTACGGAGATTACCGTATCGGAAAGGTGGATCATCTCTTGGAAACATTATTTCCTGAAATGATAAAGTTAAGCAATATAAGAAGTATTGATAACTTTTTTAATAATTTTTTGTTGTTCCAAAAGTTCTTCCAGTTCAATTTGAAATTCATGGAACATAGGATTTTGAGGGAAAGGGAAAAGTTTAAACCATTCTTGATAGATAAAAATTTGTCTATCAATTTTCTTAGCTTTCTGAGCTAAGTAAGGATATGGTCTAGATCCTTGAAAATGAAATCTTGCTTTTTTGATTTTAAAAAGACTAATATCTTTTTCAAATTTTATCCCTAATCTATTAAGATAACTGTGGAAATTTAATTCCCATCCAGATTTCTCTTCTTCAGAGAAATGCAGTAATTTTTTCTCAATCATTATGCGCCATAAAATTGGACCATCCATCTGTTAAGAAGGATTATGAAGATAGGCTTTTTCAACCTGTTCAATATCAGAAATTACTTCATATTGAATTTGTATATTCTTTTGCATATCAAGAATATCATTTGAAGAAAGATTAAATCTATTAAGAATATCTTTCATATGTTTGATATTATCGAAACAGTCATTCTTTATATTATAAAGACGATGAAGATATTCACATTCCTTTTCATCAGGAGATTGATAAAGATAGGAATTCTCCATCTGCAAGATTATTAAATTATGCATTTAGCAATTGTTTTAGCAAGATAATTTTTAACACTAAAATAGACTTCATAGTAATACATTAAAAATTTCTTGTCATGATACAAAAGTGTTCTGGGACTATCCAGATAATGATTTTGTACTAAGACAAGTTTTATCAAATTGTACAATCTTATTGAATTCTTTTGATCTTGAATAAGAAATTTAATTCCTTTTTGTGGCTGGATTTCAACAAATCTGAAATTATCAGAATGATAATATAAAGCTCTGTAAATTAAGCGATCAATATCAGTCATTATTTTAAAACAACGTTTATCCGGATTATTATTGAAACACATACAGAACTGAGAAGTACTCATACAGATAGGAAGACTTACAACCTATTCAAGCAATACAGCTACGATTTATCTCTGTTTTGAGAACACGTCTCATAAACTTGAAACACGGGAGCATATACAAAAGATATGCCTTATCCTGAGCACTAAGTCTTTGAGCTCTAAGCCTTACGTTAGGAGCTTCTTTATGAGTAAGATAACAACCTGAATTAAGACAATGTTCGATATTGGTGATTAACCTATCTAAATGTCTAGATTTTTGTACCATGCCATTAATTCCTCGACCTTTAATCATAAAGAAATTAACTGGCTGATTATACATATGTGAATATGCATCTTGTTCATTATACAAAATGACTGGAATCTTGGGAATATGGACCCTAGGGATGATTCTGGTTATTGGAGGCATTATCCTGTAAATATTCTCTAGTTAGAAAATCAGGAAGACTATTATCTGTTCCTTTCTTATATTTAATTATGAAATCAAAAGGGGCAAGATGTGACTGCCATCTAGCATACATAGCTTTACTAACATCATGCTTGAAATCTTTAGTAAACAGAAATTTAGCATATTGACAATCAGTAAACACAATAAAAGGTTTGTTATAAAGATCATCTTGAAATTTTAATATGCATTTAACAATAGCTAAGACTTCTTTAGCAATAGTGGCATAATTCTTTTGGCTATTATTCCACTTACCTGAATAATATCGTATTAATTGTTTAGATTTATCTAAAGGGGAAATTTGACTTAAAATTCCACCAAATCCAATATCACTAGCATCTGTTTCAATTATTTTTTCCCAATTAGGATTAGCTATATTTAAACAAGGTAGATGACTAACCTTTCTTTTGATTAATTGAACAGTCTGAGTATGAGCTAAACTCCAAGGTTTAGGGATTTTCTTAAGTCTTTCATACAGAATTGTTGTATCCTGGGCAAGATTTTTATAATAGGCTGATATATAATTTAAGCTACCTAAAAATCTTTGAAGTTGAGTTTTTTCTTTAATTTCATCAGGAAACTTAGATGAAAATTCAATACTCCTATTTATAGGAATGATTTTTCCTTTTTCTATATAATGGCCTAAAAATCTTATTTTAGTTTGAAAAAGTAACATTTTTGGTTTAGAAATTACTAGACCATTTTGAATAATGATTTGCTTAAAAATATGTAAGTGTTTAAAATGATTTTCAATATTATTGAAAAATACTAAAATATCATCAATATAAACAATGATAAAATTAGTATAAGGAATGAAAATATCATTCATTATTTTTTGAAATTCTGAAGGGGCATTTTTTTAATCCAAAAGGCATTACCTTCCATTCATATTGTCCAATAGGGACATTAAAAGCAGCTTTATACCGATCCTTTTCAGAAATTTGGATTTGCCAATATCCTGATTTTAAATCAAATTTAGAAAATAGATTAGCATTATATAATCTATCAAGTAAATCTTTTTTATTAGGAATTGGATATCTTATCCATTTCAAAACTTTGTTTAAAGGTTTATAATTTATGACTAATCTAGGAACACCACGTTCTTGTTCAGCATGTTTATTAACATAAAATCCTGTACAAGACCAAGGTGACTTAGAAGGTTTTATTAATCCTTTATTTAATAAAGATTCAATCTCTGTTTTACAAAGTTCTAAATATTCTTTATTCATTTGACAAGGTCTGGACTTAGTAGGTATATTATTTTCTGAAAAATTATCTTCATATGGGAGAGAAACAATATGTTTCTTTCTATCCCAAAAAGCATTAGGATGATCATTATAAATATGGAGAGAAAAATTATTCTCAAGAAGTTTTATTTTTTCTTTAAGTCTAAAATTCTGTAATTTATTTTCTAAAGTAGAAATATGAATTTCTTGTTTAAGAAAATTTATCTGATTTTGTTTTTTATTAATCAGATCTTGTATTTCATTTAATAATCTAGTCTGTGGTTCAGTTATAAAATTAAACTGAATTTCTTTATTTTCAAAAGTACCAATAAATCCATTGGTATCAATTTTCTTTAAAGGAAAAAGTTTTTGAATAAAAGGAGTTCCAAGAATTACTTGGGTAGTCATATTTTTTATTAATAAAAAACTTGTAGGTATGCAAGTATTATTCTGACAAATATATGCTTTAGGTAATTTATAAGCAATATCTAACTTATTTCCATTAACAACAGTTAGATTATGAGTAGTTTTATGAAAATATTTTGTAGGAATTAGCCCTTCTTGAATACAATTAAGATCTGCACCACTATCAATTAAAGCAGTAAGATTTCTAACAAATTGCTTATCAATTAACAAAGTAATCTTTACATACCATTTTTGAGAAGTTACAATATCTAGAGTGGCTAGAAAATTTGTTAACTCTGCATTATTATCCTCTTCAGGAATGTCTTCTTCACTTTCCAAATTATGAGAAGCTATTTGTTTTCCTTTTTCCAAATAGGTTATCCGATGAGAAAATAAATTATTTTCTTCCTTAAGTGATTGGATTTCTGATTTTAAGAAATCAATTTCTTTCATTAAATCAAAAATAGTGATAGGACTGTCCTTCATATGTTTATGATTTAATCTTTTATGAACTTCATCCATTGTATATGGAGTAGTATTATTTCTTTGTATTCTATTATTTTCAGGCTTATGTCGATTACTAGATTCACCAGTAATATGTTCTATTAAGAATGACTTTATACTAGGGTCATTAGTATGCTTTAACAGATCTAATATTGAATTTGATTTAATCATATTTATTTCAAAATCTTTAAATTGTGAAATCAATTGATATAACTCATCATTTTCTTGACTTTGTTTTTCACAAGGTTCATTTTGCTGACATGGTTCACATTGACTCTCATTATCAATACTAGAGGAATCAATCTGATCTAAAACATATATGTTTTTATCAGATGAACTTAGATTTGAACTTTCATTATCACTATCACTTTTAAGTTCAGATTCAGAAACAAGCAGTATTTTACATAAACAGTCTTTAAGATCTTCATCAATATTAAGAGCATGAATTTTTTGTTTAACTCTACAATTTTTAGCATAATGTCCTATTTTTCCACATTTAAAACAGGCATTATTATTTTGATATTGAGTTTTTGTAAATTTCTTAAATTTTTTCTTTTTAGGCTTAGGCTGAGGTTGAGGTAATTGCTGAGCATACTTTTGTTATTTATACCTTCTACTTTCACGCTTTTTACGTTTGTATTCATAATAACTAGCAGACTCATGGTTTTTCTTTTTCTTGTAGACCTTATCTACTTGAGGATTTTTAGGAATGTTCATTCCAAACTGATCACAAAAATCTCCTAATTGTTTTTTATGTAACATATTATGTTTTTGAACTTGTTGATTAAATTTAATATCATTGCAAAGATTTAATCCTTCAGTTATGCAAGCACTAATTAACTTACCATAAGTGTATTCACTATAATTAATATTTAAATTATTACCTCTTAAGGTTTTTCTAACCTTTTCAGCAAAAAGGGGAGGAAGACCATCAATAAACTTAGACTTCCAATGATCTGAATTACTTTCAGGTAATTGAAGGACTCTACTTAAGAAAACATCCTTATACCATCTAAAAGAACTTAAGGTATTACAACGCATATTTTGTAATAAGGTTCTTATTGTTTCAGAATTATCTGACCATCTTCCAGTAAAGTGTTCAAAAATATTAACAACAAGGGTGTAAACAGCATCTTCTACTTGTACATTACTTTCTATCTTAGTATTATTTAATATTTCTTGTCTTAAATCCTGGGTAAGATAATTATCCCACCATCCTTTAAGTTGACCAGTAAAACCAGCAATTATCATTGATGCAATCGATTTATCAGTATTACCATTAGTTTTACAAACAGTACTATACATTAACATTCTGTGTATTAAACTAGCTATTTGATTTATCGTATAGCCATCTATATTCCATTCATAAATGTGATTTCCACTATAACTGGTTATATTAACAAATTCTTGTTCTTCATAAAGAACATCCTGTGGGGTAGGTCTAGGATAATAATAGAATCGTTGATTAGGTTTATCAGCATACTTATTGGAATATGATTTTCTACCATATTTACTAATTCTGTTTATTTCATCCTTAATAATAGTAGCATAATCAGAATCTGGTTCCTCAAGTTTATTGGAAAACTCAATATTATTTAAATGCAAATCTTTAAATTTTTCATTTAAAAGTTTTTCAAATTCAGTAACAGCAGCAAATTTAAAATTCTTAATTTCTGGAGGGGGTTGAATTGTTGGGACAGAAGAGGTACTAGGTTCAGCTTTACTAGTGTCTTCTTTCTCTTGTTCAATTAAAACTTTATTTACTTTTTGCGTAATTCTATCAGTTTTTGAAAGAAGTTGATCAATTCTATTAATTGCTAAATTAATTTGTTCACCCAAAATTATTAAATAAAGATTTGAATAATTTTGTTGCTTAATTAACTTATTGAAAATTTGAGCATTACTCAATATAGTTTTTTCTTCCATTATTTTTGAAAAAGCATTATAATAACGACTTTGATTATCAGTGATTATTTCAAAAGCATCCTGAGGTGGATAAATTCCTGTAATTATTTTATTAGGGGATATTTGAAAATTTCTTTCTAAAACAGCAATTTTAAATTCTAAGGTTTCATTTATTTTATAAATGAACCATTGAACAAAAGAAATTATTTCATTAATCTCAGAAAGATGTTTATAATATTCTTCAGAAATTATCTTTAATTCTGTTTTATCAAAAGTTTTATAAAACCATTCTCGGAAATTATTCCAAATAGGAAGATTAAATTCATCTTTACAAGTTTTTCGTGCCAGTGATCCTGGACTAAAATCAATTTTGGTGTAATTCATTAGGAAATTAAACATGATATCCCATTTCACTTAATGTTGGATCGATTTCATCGATTTTCTTAGTTGGTGAAACGAAATTATCTGAATCAATTTTCAAGTTCTTATAGGGATCATTTAAATAAATTGTTGAATCCAAAGATTTATCAGATCTAGCAGGACTACTGCTATCATCATCTTTCTTTATTTCAGAAATTCTTGAAGTTGAACTTCTAGATGGATATTGTAAATGATAGGGTTTTGGTGAAATAAAGGAATATCTAGATTTACTAGATTCTCTTATTGTGTCAAAAGTATTTCTGGGTAAAGAAAGTTGTCTTTTTGGCATAGTTATAAAAACATTGCCTTCTTGAGTTTGTTGAATATTAGTTGGTTGGTCAGAAATATTATTTATAACCGGTGCAGCTTTCTCCATTATCCAATTTTCAGGAAAATCAATTTCATCCCATTTTATTGCTCTTCTAGTAGTAATATTAGATTTACTAAAATTAGACTCGATTACGATGGTTTCATTAGCTAATTTATCTTTTTGTTTACATTGGGGATTAAGCGTATGTAAAGTTTTATAATAAATTCGGTAACATATACAGATTACTTCTGATCCTTGAGCATAAT
Organism: Petrea volubilis; assembly: GCA_026212405.1. NCBI lineage: Eukaryota > Viridiplantae > Streptophyta > Magnoliopsida > Lamiales > Verbenaceae > Petrea > Petrea volubilis. The sequence continues at coordinate 24,042,025 of CM047874.1, read as the reverse complement.
TATACCCATGAGTTTTAACATTTAAAGTTAAAGCATCTAACAAATTATTATCTGTTAAGGATAATTGTAAATTTGGGAAAACATTAAAATAAACTGGGCCATGACTTAAGCTACTCTCTATAATTCCCATTATAGATTGATCCCAATTTAGATTTCTTCCATCTCTTAAGACAGCTAAGAAACTTTCAGGTAAACCTTCCAAAGTTAAAGGCTTAAAGGCTATTTGCACAAGTCCTATATGCAAAAACTTATATAAATTTCTATATCTTCCTACATCTTTTTCATTTAAAAGATGTAATATCATTTCATCTTTATTTAAAGAAATTGTTTCTTCAGTTGTTTTAACAATTTGTTTCCATGAAATTTTTTCAAGTGCACCTACTTTATAGATTTCAGTTATTTTCATTTTAGGAATAGACCATTTATTTAATAAGTCAAGATCTTCTGGTAAATCTACCTCATGACTAACACTGTTTTTAACAGTTTGTTTATCAGTTCTACAAAGTCAAGAAAATGATGAGTTATATCAATTGATTTCACAATTTAAAGATTTTGAAATAAATATGATTAAATCAAATTCAATATTAGATCTGTTAAAACATACTAATGACCCTAGTATAAAGTCATTCTTAATAGAACATATTACTGGTGAATCTAGTAATCGACATAAGCCTGAAAATAATAGAATACAAAGAAATAATACTACTCCATATACAATGGATGAAGTTCATAAAAGATTAAATCATAAACATAGGAAGGACAGTCCTATCACTATTTTTGATTTAATGAAAGAAATTGATTTCTTAAAATCAGAAATCCAATCACTTAAGGAAGAAAATAATTTATTTTCTCATCGGATAACCTATTTGGAAAAAGGAAAACAAATAGCTTCTCATAATTTGGAAAGTGAAGAAGACATTCCTGAAGAGGATAATAATGCAGAGTTAACAAATTTTCTAGCCACTCTAGATATTGTAACTTCTCAAAAATGGTATGTAAAGATTACTTTGTTAATTGATAAGCAATTTGTTAGAAATCTTACTGCTTTAATTGATAGTGGTGCAGATCTTAATTGTATTCAAGAAGGGCTAATTCCTACAAAATATTTTCATAAAACTACTCATAATCTAATTGCTGTTAATGGAAATAAGTTAGATATTGCTTATAAATTACCTAAAGCATATATTTGTCAGAATAATACTTGCATACCTACAAGTTTTTTATTAATAAAAAATATGACTACCCAAGTAATTCTTGGAACTCCTTTTATTCAAAAACTTTTTCCTTTAAAGAAAATTGATACCAATGGATTTATTGGTACTTTTGAAAATAAAGAAATTCAGTTTAATTTTATAACTGAACCACAGACTAGATTATTAAATGAAATACAAGATCTGATTAATAAAAAACAAAATCAGATAAATTTTCTTAAACAAGAAATTCATATTTCTACTTTAGAAAATAAATTACAGAATTTTAGACTTAAAGAAAAAATAAAACTTCTTGAGAATAATTTTTCTCTCCATATTTGTAATGATCATCCTAATGCTTTTTGGGATAGAAAGAAACATATTGTTTCTCTCCCATATGAAGATAATTTTTCAGAAAATAATATACCTACTAAGTCCAGACCTTGTCAAATGAATAAAGAATATTTAGAACTTTGTAAAACAGAGATTGAATCTTTATTAAATAAAGGATTAATAAAACCTTCTAAGTCACCTTGGTCTTGTACAGGATTTTATGTTAATAAACATGCTGAACAAGAACGTGGTGTTCCTAGATTAGTCATAAATTATAAACCTTTAAACAAAGTTTTGAAATGGATAAGATATCCAATTCCTAATAAAAAGATTTACTTGATAGATTATATAATGCTAATCTATTTTCTAAATTTGATTTAAAATCAGGATATTGGCAAATCCAAATTTCTGAAAAGGATCGGTATAAAACTGCTTTTAATGTCCCTATTGGACAATATGAATGGAAGGTAATGTCTTTTGGATTAAAAAATGCCCCTTCAGAATTTCAAAAAATAATGAATGATATTTTCATTCCTTATACTAATTAATTTTATCATTGTTTATATTGATGATATTTTAGTATTTTCCAATAATATTGAAAATCATTTTAAACACTTACATATTTTTAAGCAAATCATTATTCAAAATGGTCTAGTAATTTCTAAACCAAAAATGTTACTTTTTCAAACTAAAATAAGATTTTTAGGCCATTATATTGAAAAAGGAAAAATCATTCCTATAAATAGGAGTATTGAATTTTCATCTAAGTTTCCTGATGAAATTAAAGAAAAAACTCAACTTCAAAGATTTTTAGGTAGCTTAAATTATATATCAGCCTATTATAAAAATCTTGCCCAGGATACAGCAATTCTATATGAAAGACTTAAGAAAATCCCTAAACCTTGGAGTTTAGCTCATACTCAGGCTGTTCAATTAATCAAAAGAAAGGTTAGTCATCTACCTTGTTTAAATATAGCTAATCCTAATTGGGAAAAAATAATTGAAACAGATGCTAGTGATATTGGATTTGGTGGAATTTTAAGTCAAATTTCCCCTTTAGATAAATCTAAACAATTAATACGATATTATTCAGGTAAGTGGAATAATAGCCAAAAGAATTATGCCACTATTGCTAAAGAAGTCTTAGCTATTGTTAAATGCATATTAAAATTTCAAGATGATCTTTATAACAAACCTTTTATTGTGTTTACTGATTGTCAATCTGCTAAATTTATGTTTACTAAAGATTTCAAGCATGATGTTAGTAAAGCTATGTATGCTAGATGGCAGTCACATCTTGCCCCTTTTGATTTCATAATTAAATATAAGAAAGGAACAGATAATAGTCTTCCTGATTTTCTAAATAGAGAATATTTACAGGATAATGCCTCCAAGAACCAGAATCATCCCTAGGGTCCATATTCCCAAGATTCCAGTCATTTTGTATAATGAACAAGATGCATATTCACATATGTATAATCAGCCAGTTAATTTCTTTATGATTAAAGGTCGAGGAATTAATGGCATGGTACAAAAATCTAGACATTTAGATAGGTTAATCACCAATATCGAACATTGTCTTAATTCAGGTTGTTATCTTACTCATAAAGTAGCTCCTAACGTAAGGCTTAGAGCTCAAAGACTTAGTGCTCAGGATAAGGCATATCTTTTGTATATGCTCCCGTGTTTCAAGTTTATGAGACGTGTTCTCAAAACAGAGATAAATCGTAGCTGTATTGCTTGAATAGGTTGTAAGTCTTCCTATCTGTATGAGTACTTCTCAGTTCTGTATGTGTTTCAATAATAATCCGGATAAACGTTGTTTTAAAATAATGACTGATATTGATCGCTTATAAAAAATTATAATATATATTATATATAATTAAAAAAATTCTATTTTCTATTTTCTTTTTTTTTTCCCATTTTTCCTTTCTTTTCTTTCCCCTTTTTCCTTCTTCTCCACCTCCACCGCCGCCGCCGCTGCCGTCGCCACACCACCGTCCTCTGCCCCCACGTAGAGAGATGAGGTCGAGAAGGGAGAGGGGGATGGATCGAGAAGGAGAAGGGGAAGGATCGAGAAGGGGAGAGAGAGAGAGGGCCACCGCCGCTCGTCCGCCGCCTACCACCATCCTCCGCAGCCCGCCACCGCAGGATCGAGAGGGGAGAGAGGCAAAGATCGTGAGGGAGACAGAGATTGAGAAGGGAGGAGAGAGAGAGAGAGAGAGAGAGAGAGAGAGAGGGAATGCCACCACCGCTCGTCCGCTGCCCTCTGCCGCTGCTCGCCTCCGGCACAGCAACCGTTGGGGGAGGGCGGTGGGGGGGGGGGAAGAGAGGGATGGGGGGAGAGAGAAAGAGGGGGAGGGGGAGAAAGAGAGATCGAGAGGGATGGGGAGGGGGAGAGGGAGAGAGAGAGAGAGAGAGAGAGATATCAAGAGGGAGGGCCGGTTGTTCGCCGCTGGCCTGCCGTCCTCCGCTCGCCTCCAGCCCTGCAACCGTTGGGGGTGGGGGTAGGGGAGGGGGAGGGGGAGGGATGGGGGGGAGAGAGAGAGAGAAGGAGGGGGAGAGAGATTTAGGTTTTTTTTATTTAAAAAAGGCTGATAAATGCCAAAAGAAAACATAAAATAAAGGGAAAATTACATCCACCTCCCCTGAGGTTTGGCGAAATTACATTTTAACCCACGGTTTTTTGTAAATTACAAAAAACCCCCTGAAGTTTGGCGAAATTACAATTTACCCCAGCCTTATGGACGGAAAGTGTAAAAAGTCCGTTTTGCCCTTTATTTTTTGCTGATATTAAATAGAGCAAATTACATCTACCTCCCTTGAGGTTTGGAGAAATTACAATTTAACCCATATTTTTTTGTGTATATTACAATAACCCCATGTGATATGTAATAATTACAAGTGATAAACGAAAAATGTATAAAACCGACTCTAGCCCAAAATTAACCTCACCAATGTGTTTTCCACGTCAAAAAGTTGAAGACCCGCTTCAAGTTCACCGAAAAACTTCTCGGAAAACGGAGCAATTTTTTCAATATTATTACTTTTAGCCCCACAAAGATGTAATACATAACATATAACCCCAAAAATTTTATATATATGACAAAAAAACCCGTCAAGGGTACTATCGGAACTTTACGTACAAAAACTAACGGAACCCTAACGGTCATTAACGGCTGGGGTAAATTGTTAGACGGAATAAACCTCAGGGGGGTTTTTGTAATTTACAAAAAACCGTGGGTTAAAATGTAATTTCGCCAAACCTCAGGGGAGGTGGATGTAATTTTCCCTAAAATAAAAGAAAAAAGTGACAAAAAAGAAAAAAAAAGATAAAGAAAGGGTATTTTGGGGTTTTTATTTTACTTACTTTTTTTTCTTTTTTTTTTGCTTAAATTACTTGGGGGTAATTTTGGAAATTCAAAATTTTTTGGTGTGAATTGTAATTACCCCCTCAATTCAGGGTGGTAATTGTAATTTCCTAAACGTTGGGGTGTTTTTTGTGAATAAGGCATACCTCAGGGGAGGTAAACGTAATTCGCCCCAAAAAAAAAGTTCAATTATGTTGTGTTACATATGCACAATCAAGATTTCAACTCCTAATGATAAACTCTTTTTTTATATAATTAACTCGGGACATCTTATATATGTCAACCGAAAAGACACTCTCACGCACACGCACACACTCACTTAATGAGAAAGGGGGAGAGAACAATAGGATTCGAACTCAAAACTTCATTGGTATCAAATTCAAACCATCATCATTCGACTCCAAGCCCAGTGACCCTAACGATAAACTCTAACGCCTTTAAAAATGAGAGAAATTTAATAGCTTAAAGTTCAAACTTCGAAAGGAGAATTTCATGATAGCAAAATTTTGAATGTTCAAACCTTAAATCATCCAATTGGTACCACAACAATTCTCAAACATTTACTCCTTTGGTAAAGGTATACAAATTTTGAATCATAAAAGCACGCACAAACGTATATTCATGTATATGACTTACTTTTTTTAAATCATAAAGCGCATATCCACTTACTTGTGTAACACTCATATAACAAGTATAGCTGACTATAGCTACTCAACTGTTTTATTTCAATTTTCACAATTATTCACATCTCATGCATAATTTCAAGTATATAAAATTAACACTAGGTATATATTTAAAGAAACGTAGTTATACATGATCGTAAAATGGAAAATAAAAGGGTAAATCTCAAATTCAATCATCTCTCTCTCTTGAAATTCTATTCTTCTACACTTGTTTGTTAGCATTTTAATGACAAAATACACGACCCATACATGAAACATAGTCACTGGCGGAATCATAATTTTTTTTTAGCGAGCATGATCAACATTTTATAAAATATTAAATGTACTTTCATTTAATTTATTAAGGGAAGAATTTAAAATTTTTAAAAAAAGACATATAAAATTTAGCTCAATCGATAGTTAAGGAAAGTGGCTGCACCCTCTTATCCCCCAACTCTGCCACCGAACTTGCTACTAAGTGCTGAACTGATGAGGGAAAATTATTTCACGAGCCACTTAAGTAGCTTGTGATTTTGTTTTCAATAAAAATGCTTGTCATTAATGAGATAAAAAATAAAATACAAAGTAAATTATTGCAATTCAGATCTTCTGTAATATTTTTTAACACTTTTTGTTACACTAGCTTCACCTTAATAAACGCCACGTGTGATGATACCATATTTTTGTCTCAGAAGGAGTATAGGGACTTGGCGAGTTTATAAACTCCAATTCATCCTTTACATTGTGAGATGCCTTTTCATCAAATGACAAAACTCCACAATTTTCAGATGTGGATAATACCTCGTATGGTCATGCCATTGTGTTTAGATGGATTTGGACATCATCAACATATATTGGTAAGAGGTTGGTATTAAGAAAGAAAGAAAAAAAAATATGATAAAAAATAAAAGCTACAAATTCTCTTTGCTAATTTTAATCATTCATTTATATACATGACGTGAATTGATGAGCATAACACAAGATATTATACGAAAATGTTACAGAACACAAGACTTAATACGAAAATGTTACAAAGATTCGGAATGAAATTATTGGATTTAAAATATAAGATTTCCACTAGATATCCATGCAAGTGGCTTCAAAGTCTTCAGACCAAATTCACGCATAAAGTTGAGGAGACAGCCTCGGCCTGAGACTCACTTCAAGCGGAGTGGCTTTAACATTAGTAGTCCCAAAGCTCCCCTTCATATCCACAGCCTCCCCCGCTGGCGTCTTGACATCGAACCCCTGCAGAAAGCTCGCAAGCGCCAGCGTCAGGGCCCGAAAGGCGAAAGCAATTCCAGGGCAGGCCCTTCGTCCACCGCCAAACGGGATCAACTCAAAATGCAGTCCCTGGTAATCGACTTCCCTGTGGGTTGTTAGAAACCTGTCGGGCCTGAACTCCAACGGGTCGGGCCAAACACGAGGGTCCCGTTGGATCTTCCACGTGTTGACGAAGAGGATCGTGTCCCTTGGGATGTGGTGACCCCCCACCGTGCAGTCCACCGCCACCAGCCGTGGGATCACGGGCACCGACGGTTGGAGGCGGAGGGTTTCCTTGATCACGGCCTGGAGGTAGACTAGGTGTTCGGTGTCAGATTCTTTTACGGGCTTGGCCCGGCCGATGTGGGTGTCGAGCTCTTGTTGGGCCCGTTTGAGGGTGTGGGGGTTGTTGAGGAGGAGGGATAGTGTCCATATTAGAGTTACTGACATGGTGTCGGTTCCGCCAAGGATCATCGTCTATAGGAAGATGAAGATGAGTAGGGATAGCGTGAGAAATTTATATTTAAGGGGGTGAGATTAAATTTTATAAAATATTGAAGGTATTTTCATTGTTTAGGAGAAGAGAAGAAATTTAAAATTTTCAAAAAACATACATATAAAATTTAACTTAATGAGAGGTTAATGGGGGATTAGGGATGTCAATGGGTCCAGGTTGTACCCAAACCCGGACCCGCCCCATTAGGGGCGAGTTCTTGTAGTCATAATTGGGTCCGAAACAGGTCTCGGGCTTGCATTTCAAAACCCGAACCCATCCCGGTTGAATTATATGTATATATTTTGTTTATTAATATATATAAATTTATATAATTTATACTTAAACCTCATAAACAAATATATATATTTCATAAATAGTCACATAAAAAATATAAAAATAACACTTTTGTATATTAAAATAATTATATAACATTACTAAATAAGTTGTTATTTCAAAATATGTGTAAATAAATATATAATAGTTATATTCAACTTCTCAAAAATTAAAATATGCTCATAGAAAATTTGAAATATTAGTACCTTGACAATGTTATTTTTTTTTTATTTTTCAAAATTTATGATAATACATTATTTAAATATATATATATATATATATATATATATTCATTTTTTAGAATATAAACCCGGCCTAGGATAGGGTCCATAAACAACTTGGCGGGGTGGGTCCCGAATTTGGCCAGACCCGTCCTGTTGCCATCCCTAGATGTCCCACTCCTAACTCTGTCTTTGGATGAGTCAGTATACTATAGCTAGTTTTTATTTATTTTTTTTCTTCTTTTATGTACTATCTTACGCAATTTACAAAGTGGAATAAAAGAGTGAAACAGAAAATTTAAAACCAAGTTCCTATACCTGACGCATTGCTTTACTCATGGTATCAGCATCGTGGAAAGGGAACTCCTGTGCAACACAATCAACAATGCTCAACATCTCACCCAAGAAGTCATCCTCTTCCTCTTCATCAGTCTTAGTTTTCTTCTGCTCCTCGTGCTCCTCTAGCCAAGATTGCAGCACTGTGTCAAAGTTTTTGCCCGTCTTCCTGAAAGGTTCGTGCTTCCCTCCCAAATAGTCCATCCATTTCAGAGACGGTAGCACATCCGATATGGTGAAGACAGTCATCATCTCAAAGAATTCTCTCACAGATTGTCGCAATTTCTGCCTCTCAGACGAATCCAACTTGTCTTCCACATCCCCGGCCACTGTTCTAACCATCAAGCTGAGCGTAAGATCCCCGAAAACCTTCCTCATGTCGATGGTGGGCGCTTTCTTAATTTGGCTGCTAACAAATACACGAACAACATTAAAATCAAAATGTATTTTATTGTTGATATAAATGATACCCGGCATGTGACAATAATTTTTATTGATTTGTTGTATTATAACTCAATAACAAGAAAATATTATATTAGTGATGAAAAAATACGCACAACTGTAATGTAAAAGTTGCCATGATCCATTATATGCATTAAGTGGCAATATTTTTTATTTTATCACTAATTAAGTTTATTTCATGACACCAATGTTTATTTTGTCACAATATAACTCAATAGTGACAAGTATTGCAATTTAATTTTTATTAGTAATAATTAGTGACACTTTTATAATGACAACTTAGTGACAAAAAAATTGTCGCTATAATTTGTTACCAAATTTTCACAATTGGGTATTATTAATTTCTAATCATGACAACTTACACAATTCTTGTCACTGTATATTGACATCATAAAAATTCTCTGAGTCAAAATAAAATTTTTGTCACTAAACATGCATAATTGGGAACAATTGTCATGTTTTCATTCAATATATATATATATATATATTATCATTAATTTTCTTTTTCTCTTGTAGCATGATAACATTAATTAGTATTTTATGTTGTTACTGTGAACAATTAGCAATTAGACACATATACAATGACAATCATAAAACTTGCCACTATAAATATGTAAATAAGTACCAATGTCAGTGACAGTTTGATGACATTAATTTTTCATCGCTATTATTTATTCTATCTATACTATTATATCAAGGGAGAGACTACTTTGATAACTGTTTTGGCCTGTCACTTTTTGTTTTTTATCTGTGCTTTCTCTCTCTTATATCTTCTCCACTAGCCGTTCTTTTTCTTTTGTTATTCTCTTTTCTCTTTCATGAGATACTATTAAATAATTTTTAACTCTCTCTACAATTATTTTGAAATCTTATATTTTTCTATTATATAATTTTTTTTAATTTTCACTTGTATTAAAATTAATAAATACTAAAAAGTGATTATTCATATAAAATTATTAAATATTTATAATTTAATTTATCAAAATCTAAACATATAATTAATATATATATATATATATATAATTTTGCATACACATCGAATATGTCTGATTGACTAATTTTGAAGAATTATCATCACGATCCAATAACAATTTTTTTTTGGCACTTAAAGTGTTTTAAAAACAAATCGTTCATCTCTCTTCTTTCTTGTTTTTCACATTCTTCTTTTTTATTTTTTTTTCTACTTTTTGTTTCTATTTATTTTTTCCAATACACGATTTAATCTTACTTTAAATTTCTTTTTTTTTTAACTTATAATAAGTGTAATAAATAATAAAAATAGTTAAACATAAATACATAACTAGAATTGTTTTTAAAAATAAAATTTTATATTATTAAAGTCAAGTAGGAATGGCAATGGATCCGGATTGGACCCAGACCCGTCCTAAACCAGAATCCGTCCCGAACCCACCTCGTTAGTATTTTATATATTTTTTTGTTTATTATTTTATGTAAATTTATATAATATACATCTATATTTCATATATAAAAGTATACATTATATAAATAGTTACATAAAAAAATAAATTTGATACTCTTGTATATAAAAATAATTATATAACATTAGTTATTAAGTTATGATTTCAAAACATGTGAACATAAATATATGATAACGATATTTAATTTTTCAAAAATTAAAATGTGTTCAAAAATATTTGTAAATAATTAGTACTTTGATACTATTATTATTTTTTTCAAATTTAAAAAGTTGTAAAAACATCATTTTTCTTTAAAAAAAATTATATATTTTTAATTATTTTTTAAATATAAATTGGATCTATCAAGTCCAATCCGAATCCAAATCCAAAAATTCCCCAACAGGGCAGGTCTTGCATATGGCCAAACATTTGATTAGATTTATGACCAAGTTTAATTCACACATGCATCAGTGTACCCATGGGCTAGTTTAACAATAACAAGCATGGCTTGTATGTTTGTCCTTAAAATATTAACGAAATGGTGAAAAAACAAACAAATAACAATACTCATGAATCGATCTCATCACGGCCCGAATCTGAAGCTCGCGCATCCCTTCAAGCGCCGCCACCTTCCTGTTTGATAGAAGCCTCAGCACCGCAATCTTGCGCATTTCTCGCCAGTAAGGCCCGTAATCGCTGAACCCGAACATGGCGAAATTGTACCCCATGAGCTCAATTGCAATAGTTTTCACCCTATTCGAAAAGGCCACATCGTTGTTTCTCAAGCACTCTTTCGCTAATTCACATGAGCTCACAACCACGGCCCGACTATTGCCTAGCCGGACACTGAAAAACGGCCCGTGCTTGTCTGCCATGTTCGACAGGGTTATGTGAAGCGGTTCCGGGCCCGATAGCTTAAACAGGTGCCCGATCATAGGCCAGCCACCGCCAGCTTCTGGAGGAAAGTTTTTCGCGGGTTTTTGTGTGTTTGCTTTCTTGTGTAGAGAGTGGAAAAATACGAAAAGTGTTATTGCAAGAGTAGCAAAGATAGTAAACCATGGTGACAGGAGGAGTTCCATGGTGATGAATTTGATTGAGAAGAAATTAATGGAGTGTTTGTCTAATTAATATGAGTATACATTGGCCAGAAAGTGACAAAGCTTCTTGCTATGAATGATACTTTTTTAAGTTGATAATTCTAACGTCTTTGTCCTGGGATTTTGGTGTCTTTTTCGTTAAAAATTTCTCTGCTATTCGGTCGGTGGTTTATTTCAACTAAGTAACCCTACAAGAGAAAAATATAGTGACAAATTATTAAATTGGATATAAAAATTGTTATCAATTATATATGCTAGCTACAGGCTACACATGATGTATGTGTAAACTTTAAAAAATAATTAAATTATACATTTAATTTTTTTCAATGAAATTGCAAGATTCTAGAAAAATATTTAATCGTGTACTTATTTTTTAAAATTAAGTTATAAATACCTGTAAAATTTTCTGTAAGGATACATTTTTTTTATTTATTAAATTTACGATAAGTGAAAAAAATAAATAATTTTGAATAAAACAAAGTCATAAATTATTAAACTAATTAAATAAGAGAGTTAAAATTAAAATTAAATAGTATGATATGAAAGAGAGGAAAGAGGTGATAGATTGAAACAAAAAAGAAAAAGAGAATGTAGAATATATAGTAGGACAGGGGGAGAAAATAGGAGACAGTGAAAAAAAAAAAAAAAAAAAAGGAGTAATAGTCCAAAATTGATGAGAGACCAAGATAGTTACTATTACTTATTAGTTGACCCTTTTGCTTTTAATAAAATAGTATAAATAGTATAGATTAAGCTATAAGAAAATTAGTTTTGTCACGAAAAAAGATTTTTCTAATTTTGATATATAGTGGCAGTAATTGTGTTTAAATTATAAGCATTAAGACTTGATAACTCCCTTATTGTGCCAACTTGACAATAAAAAATTAAAAATTTTGTTTCAAAATTATATTGATAATTTTTTTGTTGTCACAAAATTGTTATTATATAAAAATGTCAATAATTGTGATTGGTGGCTTGTAAAACAATGATTTTTATCATTAATGATTGGTACCAAATTTTGACAAAATAAGTGTTTACTTTAAAAGGAGTTGATTAATGATAAATTAAAATGTATTATCATTAAATATAAGTAATTGATAACAATTTTTATATTATTATTTTTTTATTCATCGAACCCAACATTATTGTTTATTGTGGCGTAAGCTACTTTGAATTTCAACACTGTACGGTTTTACAGTTTATAAAACTCCAAAATAAAAGACGACTATAAAAATAATTAAAATAATTATATTTCATAGAAAAATTAATTAGTTGATCTATCAAAATGCAAATGTCAATTAAGTTTGACAGTACTTTTTACTATTTCTCGAAGTTCGCTGACAAATTTGCAAAAATTCATGTAGTTTGGGATTAAAATTACTTAAACCAACTGCCATATACGAGTCGCATGAAATTTTCAATTAAAAAACTTGTAATCATCATTCAAAGTTTGGAATTAAATTGAGCTATTTAAAAGAAATAGTATCAAAAATTTTATGGTTAGGGTACAACAATCACGATACAAATGAAAAACCAAGAAAATTTACATAAGATTTTCCGTGATTCAACTAGAGATACCTATGTTTATGTACAAGTTAGAAAGAAAGTTCTACTACAACGAAAAATATTTTACAATCTAATCACTTTGATCTATCACCAAACCCCTAGATATCCGACTACAAAACCCGCTCATTTGTCGGAGTGATTTTTCGTTACTACTAAAAAATGCTGATTTTTCGACAGAGAATTCCATCAAAACTTTTTGGTGGAAACCAAGCTAAATCAATTTTTTTTTAAAAATGTTTTAGTAGAAAATTTCAGCCAAAAATTACAAAAAAATATATATATAAATAGTTTTTTTTTTTTTAATTTTCAAGCGAATCTTGCTGCTTTTCTGCTAAAACTTAAATAAAAATATTAATTTTTTAATTTTTGATAGAAAATTCTGTAGAGAAAAATATTAATAAATTTTTGTGTGTGTGTGTGTGTGTGTATGCACTTCTATATGTGTGTGTGTGTGTGTGTGTGTGTGTGTGTGTGTATGTGCACTTCTATATAAATGTAATAATATATATTTATATTTACATATACTTTATTTATATTTACACATACTATATAAAGCATTTGCAACTATAAATATATATTATTACATTTATATAGAAGTGCATATATATATATATATGTATATGCACTATACATCTATATTATCTATACTATTATATAAAGAGGGAGCACCCTCTAGTAACTATTTTTGGTCTAACAAAATATTTTGGTAGGTAATTTATTTTTTCTTTAAATTTTCGCTCTCTTCTTTCATCTCTCAATACTTTCAATATCCATTTTGTAACTCTATTTGTAATTGTTTTCTTAATTTTTATTTAAAATTATTTTATTTTTACTTATTATTAATTTTATAAATCTATTAATTTTTTTTTTGTATTGCAATCTATTAAAAATGATCTGATAGTGTAAATACTATCAAAATTTTAGTGTATTATTAAATCAGATTATTTGTTTTTATTATGAACACGTATCGAAAGTGTCAATATTATTAATATACATAATACTTGTTTAAGTGCATAGTCAATACATATATTGTTAGTTTTGTATAGGCCGAGTAATGCTAATGTAGCGGAAATATAAAAAAAAATTAATACATAATTATTATGTAAAAACTTATCCCGTTGCTATTGGGACGCATATTTTATGTAAACACCAAACACGTTTATTAAAGTTGAAACGAAATTATGCCTTATAATTAGCCTTCCGTTTGATGTAGGAAATTGTAGTATTTAAATACGAATCATCCTTGAGTTCACGATTTGATCTTAATCATTCGAACCGCATCCTCGAACCCAATTCTCATCAACCTAAATATATCCATACAAATAAGAGCCCAAGAGCAGTGTTCTTTCTCTAAAGATAGTCTACAAGAACGGATCTCCTTGAATTCTCGATTTTATGTTGGAAATGAATCGAAAATTATATAGGTGTACATGAAACTGTGTCTAATTGAGAAGGGTGGATTTTATATGTATCGCACTGTTGATCACAAGATCAATCGAGACTCAACAATTGGAAAAGACTAGAGCTGGGAACCATGAATGTTAAACAGGAGTTGATGAAGACATTGGCTGAATTTTGTTTCGTAACGTCGAGGCTGGTGAGCAGGAACATCAGGCTCCACCACATGAGACATCATGATCGTCTTCCCCCAAATCAATCTTTTTCAGTTTCAAGTTGCTACACCCTTCGCCATTTTTATGTGTACTTATTTGATATATATATATATATATATATATATAAATCCCTACGAATTTTATATATGTATCATAGTTTATATCTAACTCTTTAGAGATAAATCCCTTCTTGATCTTTTACTTTAATTAGAATGAGAATCATATTCTTACAGAAATCCTAAATCAATCAAATCTCTCTCTAATTGATTTAATCAGTTAATTTTAAATTAATTGATTTTTCCATCAATTTGAATAAATTAATTTTATCCACCAAATCAATTAATGGACTTGGACCTTACGGTCCAATCAAATTAACTCTTTAACTTTATTCAATTAAATTGAATATTTAATTTAATTGACCTAATCAATTAATTTAATATATTCTATTGACTAATTAATATCTAATTAATTAATGGATTGGCCCTCAAGCCCAATTAAATTAACCACTTAATTTAATTTAATTAAATCAACATTTTGATTCAATCAAATCCATCAATTAATTAATTAACTTAATCAATTGAATATATTCTATCTCAATTGATTACTTTAATTTAATCTAGTTAAACGTTTCATATACGTCTAGGAGTTTATTCATTCATTTGTGTGTGGCCCCATATATTCACCAATCTATTAGAAATGGGCTTGAACTCGTTGCGATATTTTAGGCGACAAGTTTTTCAATCAATTAATTAAACTCATTTAATTAATCATTTCTGAATTAGAACTCTTTTTAATCCAATAGTGCCTATCTATCATGGTTGATGTCCAAAAACAAATCCACAACCCCTAGTCAATAGGAGAAGTATAATGCGTGAACCTGTCCGCTTATAATTACCGTGAAAATACATTTCCTCCATTATTTAGTCTCCCTGATTGAGGTTAAGGATATGGAATTTATCATAAATCCTGTTAACCTCAACCCTGTAATTCTTATTTAGTCTTTTTGATCATTGATCTAGAAAATTCATTTCTAATCATTATCTCTACCGTGGTCTCGGATTTTCATAAACTAGTTAAAATAGAATACATAGGAGATTCACTCACTATACGAGGTGAATAAATGAATTCTTTATCGACTCTCACAAACCTGCATACATGAGAGATTTATACCCAACATAGGAGCTTTGAGACCCGCCATGGGGTCGATACCTATATTAAAGTATAAATACACATGTACAAAATTACTATGGAGCCTCAAGTCTAAGGACTAATTAATGCACACCATAAACTGAGAAACAATCATAATTTGATGTTCAACTACTACTCCCATTTATGTGTTTTTTGGTGGAATTCTTAGTGAACTCATTCTCTAATGAGCAGTGACAGGGCCAGGGGTTTGGTGGCGGCAACCCCCCCTCCCCCACAATTTTTTAAAAATCCATTTTTTAGTATGTATATTTATTAGAATTTCAAAACTTCGCCGCCCTCCCCCTAAATAAAATTTTGACTTTTATATAAGTTACATAATAAAATTTTTAATTTTCTCTACTCTATTTTATTTTTGATGATTTATTTTTACCTAATCTCATTTACCATAATAATGAAATTCTCTCTCTTTCTTTTTCCTCACTTTTTCCTTATTCTCTTCAAATTAAAAAACTAAAAATTCTATTAGATTTTACTTCTTTCTTTTATCTCAATTAAAACATCAAAAATCCTATTATAAATTTTCTTTTCTTACAAACCCTATAATATTCAACTTTTTCTTCAAAAGCAACGTACAAGAAGGTATTGTGTACTAATTTTGGAATTTATACATTTATTTATTATTATTATTATTATTTTTGTAATTGATTTTTGTATAGAAATTTGAATTTTAGGATTGTTGGTATGAATCTTGAAAGTTGTTCAATATTAAACTTAATGAATATTAATGTTAAATTGTTGGGTTATTGAACTTGAATGAATCTTACTAATTTAACACTTAATATTTTATTGGGAGTGATTTGGGGAATATGATAGCGGAAAAAAAAATTAAAGATATTTTTTCAGGTTTGAATATATTTTTTTGATTATGAGATCAAAGAGAGAGAGAGAGAGAGAGAGAGAGAAAGATCTATTTTAATATTTTTTGAATTTTGATTATATATATCAATATGTGGATTTATGTCAATTTTATTTATTATAGTTAAAAAAATTTTGTTAAGTATTTTTTGAAAGCAATTCATTATCCACTATATTTGATTTTTTTTGAAACAGATCATAGTTTGCTATTTTTTTCGGTATCATTTTTTATACATTATTTTGATTGTAGCACTTTTAATTGGTCATATACGAATGAATATGATATCCTTTATTATTTTATATGTTAATAATATATAGGGAAAATTACATCCACCTCCCCTGAGGTTTGGCGAAATTACATTTTAACCCACGGTTTTTTGTAAATTACAAAAAACTCCCTGAGGTTTGGCGAAATTACAATTTACCCCAGCCTTATGGACGGAAAGTGTAAAAAGTCCGTTTTGCCCTTTATTTTTTGCTGATATTAAATAGGGCAAATTACATCTACCTCCCTTGAGGTTTGGAGAAATTACAATTTAACCCATATTTTTTTGTGTATATTACAATAACCCCATGTGATATGTAATAATTACAAGTGATAAACGAAAAATGTATAAAACCGACTCTAGCCCAAAATTAACCTCACCAATGTGTTTTCCACGTCAAAAAGTTGAAGACCCGCTTCAAGTTCACCGAAAAACTTCTCGGAAAACGGAGCAATTTTTTCAATATTATTACTTTTAGCCCCACAAAGATGTAATACATAACATATAACCCCAAAAATTTTATATATATGACAAAAAAACCCGTCAAGGGTACTATCGGAACTTTACGTACAAAAACTAACGGAACCCTAACGGTCATTAACGGCTGGGGTAAATTGTTAGACGGAATAAACCTCAGGGGGGTTTTTGTAATTTACAAAAAACCGTGGGTTAAAATGTAATTTCGCCAAACCTCAGGGGAGGTGGATGTAATTTTCCCTAATATATATATATATATATATATATATATATATAGGGTTAAAAGTGTTAACCACCCCAACGTTTGGAGTCTTTTGCACTTTGGTGCCTAACCGTTCCACGCGTAAGGGTGCAGTACATAAACTATCTAAATTGTGCGCTAGAGGTGAATTTGCCCATTTCCAATGGAATATGCCCGGATATTTTGTCGGGCCTCACCCATATGACTTGTGGATACATTTCTCAAGGGTAAAACTGGAATTTCAATTAAAAAAAAACAAAAGATACAAATGTTTTTTTTTTTTTTTTGCATTGCAATTATATGCCATCTTCTTCTTTCATCTATAAAACTCATAAAGTCAGCTCCTAATTCCCCTAAATCTGACAAGAAAAATTCTGCCAACATCAACAAAACTCAGTAATCAAATGATAAATTGCAACCATTATAGCTTCAACAATACAAATAAACTTATAATTAATTCCACAAACGCTTGTGAATACATCATATTTTCCTGACAAGTTCTAAATGATAAATTTCATCAAATACCTCATAGGCAATCTGTCCATCCATCAACAAATTGTAGCACCCCAAATAAACTTTGGTAAAAAAGGGCAAAGGCCACACCACAAGGCTCATAGATCCAACAGTGCTTCTAGAACAAAACCTCGATGTCTTTATAAGTCAAGAGCATGGAATAAAACTGCAAACAAGAACATGCACTGGCTATGGCTAGAGGACCATCGTGAAAGTCACAGATTCTAAAAAAGGCGCAGGTTCCCGGATAGTCTTGTTTGACTGATTTCTTGCTGATTTCATTTATGAACTGCAAAATCAAAATCCAACCATGAAGAGCACATGGTGAAGCTCTTGTCGGAAGATTAATGAGAGACGAAGCTGTCGAGGTTGATGAAGATGGCGAGTAGAGTTAAAATTATTTCAATGTAACCTTAGGTAGAATTTTTGTTGGTAGAATTTTTTTGTGGAGGATTTTTTCTCATGTGATTTGGGAGAATTAGGGCCCTAGGAAGAAGAGTTAATTTGTGTCCATTTTTTTAGTTAGAATTCCAGTTTTACCCTTGAAAAATGTACACACAAGTCACATGGGTGAGGCCCGAAGGAAGATCTGGGTATATTCCATCGCAAATGGGCAAATTTATCTCTAGTGCACAATTTAGATAGGTTAGGTACTGCGTCCGCACGCGTACAGCAGTTAGGCACCAAAGTGCAAAAGGCTCCAAACATTGGGGTGGTTAATGCTTTTAACCCTATTATATATAACCCTTATATTTATAGAGTTTAATACGTAACGATCTCGAAAAAATTTCGACTCCGTCAATTAAACTCCTGGCTCCATCCCTGCTAATGAACACCTACTTATGCATATGAGTGTCTCTATATTCGATGTTTATGAAACAAGACATTCTTCCATTTGAAATATGTCACAAGTACAAATCTTAATTTAAATCATGTTAATGCCCCTGGTATTTGTTAGACTTTTTGACTTGGAGTGATTTAGATTACGCTTTAGAGATTTGTTTCAAAACCTCCATCTCTATGCGAGGCCAAGTCCCGCAACCTTATGTGATCTAGAAATTTCAACCATATGTATATAAATTATACTTGATTATAATTTACACATTATGATGAATGTAACTAAAAAGTATAAACTTTCATTTCTATTACTAATTGAAAATACTGTTTGTTACAAAAAATATTTGAAAATATCGCCAATCTTATTGACTTGCTAAGCACTACTTTAATATATATATATATATATATATATATATTATATTCCATTGCATATAATATTTGTGCTAAGCATGTATTTATACATGTTCCATTCATATATACAATAGCTATTCACTAGCTATATAGATACATATATTTATATATAATATGCTCCATACATATAATATATATTTACACACACACATACACATACACGTTCTACTTGCATTCTAGAGGGGGGAGTTGTGGTGGTGCGATGGAGTGGGCGTGGCTTTGGTGTGAAGACGGTGGGGGTGGGAGAAGGCGCATACTTGGTGGTAGCATTGTTGGCAGTGGGGAGATGGTTGCAATGTCGGTGGTCATGGTGGCAGTGGCGGTGGTGGAATGAAGAGAGAAGGTAGAGAAAAGAAAGGAGAGAAATGAAGAATGGGGGGGGGGGGATTCATATTTATTTTAATTTTTTGATGAAAATTTCAATAAAAAATCAAAAGTTAATATTATTTATTTTTATAATTTTTGGTGGAATTTTTTGTTAGAAAACAAATATATATATATATATATATATTTGAATTTTTGGCGGAATTTTCGCTCAAATTTTATTGGAAAATGAAAAAATATATATTTTTCATTTTCTTAAATTTTGGAAAGAATCCTACTGAAAAACAACCACTTTTTGTTTTTTTTTTGGTAGTGTCCTCAATCAAGTTAACACCCAAAGTGGGTCGACAACAGTAGCGGATCCAGGACCATAGGATTAGGAGGTGCACCTATCAACTATGACTTACAGATAATACAAATAGTTAAACTAAAAAAAAAAAAAAGAAAAATCAAAGAGTAAGATTGAATGGAGTGTTCTGATTGACATTTAAGGTCATAGGATTAGGAGGTGCACCTATCAACTATGACTTACAGATAATACAGATAGTTAAACTAAAAAAAAAAAAAAAGAAATCAAAGAGTAACATTGAATGGAGTGTTCTGATGGATATTTAAGGTGATCACTTAAATTTAATTACATGTATATATTTTTTTTATTAGGGTGAATGCCACTTTACCCCCTCAAACTATATACATGGTGTCACTTTACCCCTTTCAACTTAAAAAATAAGCACTTTACCCCCTCCACCATCTATTATTATCGGATAAATAGGATTTTGAAAATAATATTACGTAAATGACCTTATTAAAACCTACAATTCCACAACTTATGAATTATAAAAATAAATACCAAAATTGCCCATAAAGGAGAGGATTTTCCCACCATATAAGAAATAAGAAGCAATAAATGCATGTGTTGCATACATAAATGCTTTCCCTCTGTTTGCCCCAAAATCCACATTAGAGATTGAGAGCTCTCACTTCTGAATCTACCATATTATTATTCATCTCAAATTTAGTTTTTTTTTAAAGGAGTACCCGTCAATTGCAAGCTATTAATTCTTTTGATGTATATTAATCTCTTTTAGCATTAGTTAGTATATTTTATTGTGTAAAATTGATTATAAATCATAGTTTGTGTAATTGGTGTTTCTAGGGTAATACTAATTTTAATTAGTTTTGTTAATGGGTTTTATGCATTAGTTTTGTGTAATTGCCATTGTTAAGGTTTTGGGGCTATTGACTGTGATTTATAGGCTTATGAATATTTGTGTTTTTTATATTTTGAAGAGATATGGTTTCAACTTATTAGTCTTTTACAATATTTATTGTTAATATGGCTTTTTTTTTTCAATTGATATGTTTGATTAATTATATATGCCATATAAATAAAGATGATATAATAAATCTCGTTCAAATGAAGAATTAAGGAAGAAGTATTATGATTTAACTTATTTTGAGTGAATTATAAATAAAGAAATTAAAATGAATCTTCTTTCTGTGAAAGATAAGAGGGTAAAATAGTCATGTTAGATTAAACTATTCCAAAAATCAAATGACAAGGGTAATGGATAGGAAAAAAAAAAATACAAATATGATATCAACTTCCATTTGTATGGTTATCATGGGTGGTAGTGGGGGCAAAGTGCTTATTTTCAAGTTGAGGGGGTAAAGTGACACCATAGAAATAGTTTGAGGGGGTAAAGTGACATTCACCCTTTTTATTATTACAATCAACTCGAGACACCCTATAGATTTCAACCGAAAAGGCACTCCCACACACACACACACTCATTCAAGGGAAAAGGGGAAGATGACAAGAGGGCTTGAATTTAAGACCTCACTGGTTCCGGCTCGAATCCCCACTACTGGGCAACAACTCCAGTGGCAATTACTTGTATATGTGATAATTACAAAGTTAGGAGGTACATGTGCATTCTTTAAGTTATATGTGGATCCTCAGCTGGACCCGAACCCTTCGCTACCAACATGAATCTCTACAAAAAATTCACTTTGAATCATATCTCAAGCTCTTCAAATCGGGTTATAAATCGGGCAATTGCAAATTCAAACTACATCAAGAAAAATTACAAGTGATCCTATAGTTAAGAACAATAAATCTTCCTAAACTTGAAGAAGACGTGAAGGAAGAAAGACGCTAAGTGTAATTTCGCCACTCAATTTATTATTTAAATGAGAAAAAAATGGTCAATTCACAACTCACATGTGAATGCTTTAACGAGAAAACTTGGCAGGAAGATATTTGGAATTATGAAATATAAAAAGAGCAGAAAATGATGATTCAACAATAGAAGATAAATATAATTAATCTTTTTGGTAACCATTCTAATAAACTTACATTTTTTAATCCACACTAGTAAATGAAGTAATGAACCAATAACTGTACCAATCGTTTCAAATTTGGCGGCTGAATATTGGATTATTTTCTGAAAGTAACATCTTCTCTTTATTTTACACCATTCCTTCCTGAATAGTCACATAGATGCATCCTCTCGTGAATCATACTATGCTGTCAACAATCAGTAAGTGATCGATCTCAACGCAGTCGTGAATCACAGCAAAATTTGTGTGAATAATTATAAACACATCCAAATGAGTTATATGTGTGGCAATCCTTTCAATCCAATTACTCAATTCACAACCCTATATTCGAACCTTATACATTGCTTGTGGGATCTAGCGTTTCATTCTATTAGACCAACTAGTTGTTGGTAGCCATATGAATACCATTTCTTTACGGACTACTCTGTTCTATGCTTAATGGCGACAAAAAAAAAGAAGAAAAACCACAAGAGTTGTCTGTAAAGAAATTATATTCATCACAATCTGATATTTCCCTCAATGTTTCTCCACTTTAAATAGAAATAATTCCTCCTTTTTCAAAGATAAGACTACTTTTCCTAATAAAAAGGGCCAAAAGCCAACTTTAGCAACAAATCAAAATATTTAGAAAGAAACAGTGCTCATAATGATAGAATTCAATACAAATAAAATTAAAGAAACAATCAGTATAACAATGCATTTATTAACGAAATTGTCATATAAAAGAATCCATTACAGAAATTATATTTATAATTTATTAGTTCGTTATTGAAGGGGATTCATTCTTATAGAGATGGAACTAATGTTGTGTCATCATTTTTAATTTGAAAAATGTTGATTACAATTCTTATTAATCAATTCATGCCAACAGTCTTACAAAAATAAGGGTGGTGACAAATACATTTGATAGGTGTCGAAACCACCAAAAATAAAATCACACTCTTTTTAAAAACAAAACAAATTGTAGATAAGGTTAGAGGGTCTAATCCACTGGAAATAACTTTTGATCAAATTCTAAATTGACCAGGATATTAAATAAAAATAAAAGTAAAGGAGGTTTTAAAGAAATTACAACTAAAAATGACTTAAATAAAATAAATGCAGAAATTTAAATTGAATTAATTCAATATGAGAAGATTCAGCCGAAGGTAATTCTTAATACGATGTTCATTGGATTAATCATAGAGTTAAAGATAATTCAATAATTTTAAGCAATAGATTGGATATAGCTATTGGAAAACTCTTCCTACCTAATCCTTTCTTAATGTTAAATTAAACAAACGAATACAATGCATAATTCCTAATTAACAAATAATACCAATCAAATGACAAAGATCAATATGTTAATAGCATCAAGAACTAGAAATACCTGATCCTAGTTAACAAACCACAAACATGCATTCATTCAGGAACCACATTATATACTCCCATAACATATGCAAAAGCTTTTCAGTTGGCATTAGTTCAGTTAAACAATTACATATTTAATTTCGCTAATTGAGTTTATGTTACTATATTACTTGAACAACCGATCGAAATTGCACAAATAATAAAATAATATTAATGGATGGTTTTTCGCATAAAAACAGAAAATGCATAAATATTGTTGAAATTAAAAAGATAGAGAACAATATTTAAATCTCACAATCCTTTGTAAAACATCGACTTCGAATTAATCTTCGATTGAAAATAGAGAACTTAGTCACACATGGCTAGAAACATTACTAGTCACACATGGCTAGAAACATTACTAGTCACACATGGCTAGAAACATTACTAAAAGAAAAATAAAAGTGATAGAGCTAGAATTAAAATAAAACATAGGACTAGGATACAAATTTCGATACATTTTACAATCCCCTAAAACCTATTTAAAGGATTCTAGGAATACTCTGATTTTCTTCAAATTCTAAAAATACAAATATTGAAAAGATTATAAAAGGCAAATCTTGACATTATCTTGAAACACAAATCATAACAACTCTTTGAAGATACACAAATTGATGGTCACTCTGTGAAGATGCAAATTTTAAAAATCTTAGCAACTTTTTGAAGACAAATTTTGACAACTTTTGGCAGCTCAAGTCTTGATCTCCTTTTCGCAAGATTGTCTTGCAAACTTTGACAACTCGTAGAGTATACAAATCTTGCCAACTTAATTAATTGAGCATGCAAATTTTGACAAAATTGTGTCTTGTCACATTCACCTTGTAAGTCTTCCAATTGTGAGATTGGCCAAAAAAAAAAAAAAAAAAGGAATTAGCTAGTGACCACAAATAATTCCAATTGTGTCTTGTCACAATTACTTGTAAGTCTTCCAATTGTGAGATTGGCAAAAAACCAGGAATTAGCTAGTGACCACAAATAATTTCAAAGGAGAAATGGATACTGATAAGATATGTTCTTGATTGCTCGCAATTGTTTCAAGATAATTTGATGAGCTTTTGGGAAAAGATAATGTTAACTCTCAAGTCTTTTTCTTTTTGGAGCCATTTTTGCATTAGACGTGCCATTTCTTATGGAGTATGCATTTCTATTCATTATAAATTTGACTGTTCTTTAAAAACTAAGATCCAAATCATTCTTTTTCACCATTTTTATTATATCCTTGAAAAAATATATAAATATAGTGAAAATTCCATGCAAGACCCAAAATCATCCAAAAGCATAGGTAAAATTACATTTTTGGGGCTGCATGTTATATCGATTTGAGATTTAGGACATTAATTTGTCTCACTTCAATTTTAGTGCACCAATTTAACATTCTTTGCCAGATTGAGGACTTCCAATATAAATTGGCCGGAATTTGCTTATATTGCAAAAATTTGCCTATGTGGCATTAAAATTGGCTGAATCCAGCCATCAATGTTGACTTGGCACAAGAAAATGGAAATTTTAAAAGATAAAGACAATCAACTATTTGGCATGTCAATTACTTTAAAAGATACATAAGCACCACATAAATGCTGACACGTTAAAAATTTTCAACTGTTATGTCAGAGACGCCACTATTTGGTAAATTTCGTCAAATTTCTGGCTACATCTCACAATTCTAAGCAAAAAGTCCTCAATATGTCAAAAATGTTAAAATAGCATCCTAAAATTAAAGTAAAACAAATTTGTGTCCTAAATTTCAAATCTATGCAATATACAATTCTAAAAATATAATTTTTCCAAAAACATATACATGAAATATGTTAATATTAGCTAAATATTTATCTTATCAATTTTAAAACTAGAATAAGTCAAGCAGAACCCAGAGACGAATATTACAGCAAAATGTAATAACTACACTTTCAATTATCTCACTCCTAAACACATTCACACAAATCAATATATATCATTTCTCTCAAACAACTTCATCTTAGTTTTTTACTCCAAAAAACTATATATCAAAAATGAAAATCACAGACTTTAATTTCTTTTCTTCGCAACCTCTTATTTCGAAATTATTGATTCCAATTCATCTAAATAAATTAAATATGCCAGTACCCCTGGCAAAAACAAATGGTAGTGACAGAAAACTAAAACCTAAAGTGAATCAATCATAAAGCAGAGGAGACAATCTTGGCTTTAAGACGACTTCGAGTGGAGTGGCCTTCACATTAGCAGTGCCCATACTACCAGTCATATCAACCATCTCATCGGACAATGTTTCTATATCAAACTCATGCAAGAAAATAGCAAGTCCAAGCTCCATAATCTGAAGGGCAAAATTAACTCCAGGGCAAGCCCTTCTGCCAGCTCCGAACGGAAGCAACTCAAAATGTTGTCCTCCTACATCAACCTCTTTATGGTTCGTGAGAAACCTCTCCGGCCGGAATCCCAGAGGGTCAGACCAAATACGAGGGTCCCGATGAAGTTTCCATATATTTACAATGAGACGTGTGCCGACTGGGATGTGGTGGCCAGCCACGACGCAGTTGGCCACGGCCTCGCGTGGTGGCGATAGTGGTGCCGGTGGATAGAGACGTAGTGTTTCTTTGATGATGGCCTTGATGTAGAGTAGGTTTTGCATGTCTGATTCTTGCAGATGTCGTTCTCGGCCAATGTGAATGTCTAGTTCCTGTTGGGCTGTTTTGAGGGTGTGGCGATTGTTGAGTAGTAAAGATAAAGCCCATGTGAGGGTTATTGCCACTGGATCGGTTCCTCCTACCATCATTGTCCTGCAAAATTCACAGATTAACAAAGTAACAGTATTTTCAATCACTGAACTATTTTATTTAAAAGTTTAAATTGCTGCTTACGTGTTTGCATAAATTTCTTCCGGCCGCGCCGAAGTGGCCGCTCAGGGTTCGAACCGGCCGAGTTCGATGGGAAAACAGCCGATTCGAAGTGAGCTTCTTCGTGTTCGGGTGCGGGCGTGCCAGTGTGCAGTAGCACACAAGTGGAAGTCTTGTGGTTCAGAGTGAATGTGAGGTGGTTCGAAATGGAATTGATGTGATTCGAAATGAAACAGTGATGCGCCTAAGACTTCTATCTGAAAAGCGATTGAATTGGAGTAGGCAAACACTACCCCTGAGGTTCTACTTGCCTACAACTGAATGTAGGACTTAATAATTTAGCACTC
>CM047874.1:23904349-24015118 GCA_026212405.1 Petrea volubilis | reverse complement strand
GTGGTTCGAAATGGAATTGATGTGATCGAAATGAAACAGTGATGCGCCTAAGACTTCTATCTGAAAAGCGATTGAATTGGAGTAGGCAAACACTACCCCTGAGGTTCTACTTGCCTACAACTGAATGTAGGACTTAATAATTTAGCACTCTCAAAGATCGAAAAGGGTCAGAAAGCTTAAATCGAAAAGGAAATACATTAGAAGACGATAGCTACTCGCCATGTGGACCTTACAGGACTCGACTACATACACACGCATTGATGACTCGGGCCATATCTATGACAGAGATGCATTGAGCAGTCCCTAAGAACTCTAGCTACAAATCGGACACATTGATGACTCCGGCCATATCTACCTGTGTTTGTCTTCAAGGCTGTTCACTCCGACGAGCATTGATTGACTCCGTCTGTACTCCTCTTCATGCATGCGCTCGATATGAATGCTGGGTACCACTCCGCCGCATTGATATCTCACCTCGAACCGGGCCCAATCCGAGTGAGTGATGGCTACGACTTCGTGACGTTACGGAATGAGTGCATTGATATCCTCACTTCGAGCCGAATGAGGTATGGCTACAAACACCCCGTAGCGGTTTTCTACCTACTTGAACTAAAGCTATTCTTTGTTCATTTAAACTAGAAAATCAGAGAAGTGTGGACTTCTTGATTGAGAGAAGTGTTGTTGTAGTTGATTGATTGATTGTGTGTGTGAATGAAGACTCCAGTTCTCCTTTTATAGGCCTCAGGCTGCAACTGCCTTCCTTTATTCTTGGAGCTGGAAATGATTTATTCAAACATGGCCAAAAGATGAATGGCCGGCCTTATTCCTAGAAGTGGCAGTTGCTGCCATCTTTATTTAAATTTCAAATATTAGCACCATATGGCCTTTATTTTAGGCACGTGCAGATATAACCATGGCTATTTTAGCCATTCTGTTATTCCTCTACTAACAACCCCTATTTGTGAGGGATTGAATTTAAATTTATTATCTATTTTCATTTTTATATTTTTGGCTGACTGGCCATGGGCAGTGATTTCATTTCGGCCTGGGCCTCGAACATGGGCTTTGTGAACGCGTCGAAGTGGCCTGGGCCAAATTATTCATTTCGGCGTGGCGAAAAGGACCAAAATCAGCCCACTCCGAATTTATACCAAAATTCATTTTTGGGCCCAAAACAATGCCCCCCGCAAGTTGTGGTCAAGTGGTAAGACTTTGACCATAACTTGATTTAAACTTATTCCCTTTTGCGCCATTAAATTGGCGGCTTTTTTATTCATGCTTCCCATATATATTTAAATATTTTCCTCTTTTTCTGCTCACCTAGACTGACGGCGGTTACTTGGCGCCATCATGATAGGGCGCCTTTTGAGAGTCCCATACTGCCGTTTCCAGTGTTTTCTTCACGTCTGGAAATCTAATTACTTTTCGACTTCCCAATCTCCAAACCACTTAAAACTCTTGCGTGTTCTCCAGAAAATAGAAATCGCCTTAGTAACCTTTTAAAAGAACCTTTTCCTTTTTCGGCTAACCATCTTCGTCTCCTCATTTTTCTTATCCCCAAATTCGAAAGCCCTAATTTTCTCAACATCAATGGCGTCTCCAAACTCCACCATTTTCACCTGCGAAGGTTCCCATTCTTTGGGCCCTATTATTAGCGGGGATATCCCTCGCGACCATCCTCGCGACTTGGCCCGCTTCGAAGAGCGATTGCCGTATCCTGAGGGCCATATTTTCGGCACTTCCGTCCGAAATTGGCCATGGTCGCCCAATTCTTCCGTCCACCGTGACTTCACCATTTGGTGTGCTCGCGTTGAAGCCGTATACGGCCAATTGTGGAGAAGCATCGGGATTTATGAACCTATTCAGGTTTCGAAATCCCCATATGCTCTTGATATGGGTTTCCTTCAAGCGGCGCTGCCGTTTTGGTGTCGTCTTGACAATACATTCCATTTCGCCGCCGGTCCCATGACTCTCACCCTCCTGATTTTGGAGCAGTTAGCGGGTTTTAGTTCGTCTGTCGCCCAGTAAGCGTTGATGTCAAATACGAGGACCTTGATATCACGGAGCTTTCTCACCTCTCCCGTGAACACAAACCCCTGACGAGCTATGGGCACATCATTGCCCATTTTATTAACCAAGCCACTCCAGTCACAGACGAGGAGCATGTGCGATTCTTGCCCTGTGGCTATGCAGGTATGTATTCTGTAGCCAATCTGCAGCAGCCGATGGAATTCTACTACATGGCCGGGGCAATGGTGCTGGTGCCACTTTGGCCTTGGGCCCAGCGGTACTAGCTTTCGTCTATAAGGGGCTTGCGCAAGTTGGTCAAGGTGAGGCAGGACCCCAAGAAGAGGGAGATACATCACGGCGGCTTTGGTGGTGCAAATGTGGCTTCAGGCTTATTTCCCCCACCTGTGTGCCAGAGCCACTGATGTGAGGATGGACAAAGAGTTCTTTGCCACCTTTCTGGCGCGCACCAGTGTCTCTACCGCAATCCCGAACGAGCTTTCGTTCGTTTTTTACCTTCCACAGGATGGCAGGCCTTCGACTTGGAACGTGCTGTGCAAGTGGTGACCGGCGTTCTACCGCCCAGGGTTCTCATTATGTCCACGCCAGTGACAAGAAGAGATGGGCTTCCTTCTTGACCGCTAGGGATCCTACCCTATTGCTTTCGGTTTTGAAACATGGTCTCTAGCCGTCTCTTACCGTATGCCCCCAATTACGTGGCCCGGTCAATTCGGCCTGGTCCAAATCTCTGCCTGCCACCGATCATGTACGATCACTCATCACGGTTCAAATTGAAACACGTACAAGAACCGGGGGGGGGTGGAAGTTTTCAAGGGTCTCACTGACAGCTCTTTGCGCCGTATGGATGAATTCGAATTCGTTTATTTTCGCTCGAGACCCCAGGGTACTTCGATATTTCAGTCTTGGTGGACTGATTACCTGAAGCGGTTCTCGCATCAGAGCCGTGCACATGCGGCCGTGACCCGTTTCTCTTCTCGACTATGCCTCCGAAGGTGGCCACTGATGTGCCCTTTCCCGAAGATGTTCCTGTCAAATCCCTACAGGCAAAAAAGGTATTGAGAAATTTGAACGTTTTTACAATGTTACCTGGAATCCCTTGATCGGGATGGCTGCATTAGTCAAGCTTCGATTACTTTTTTCGAAAAGAAGGAGAAACTGATAGCTAGGGCCAAAGAGCACCTTTCATATTGCTAGAAAAAAAATTAGAGGACCGTGCTCCACATTGATCCACTTTTTATAAGCCACTGTGTTTGACTGCCCCCCCTTTACCTGACTTCGTTCCATGGGTGATCATACCCGACCTTTCCCCTTGAAAGACCCATGAGCTTCCATGACGAGGTTACATTCAGTGGTTATTTGCTGATGACCCCATGGGAGTTCGTAGGGTTGAACTCTTTGGGCTTGCTGTTCCTTTTCGAAGTAACGCAGTGACCATAGAAGGGGAAGGTATCCCTTCTGCCTTGCTTCCTGCACTTCGGCTTTGCTTTTGTATGGATTACTGATTTTCTTGCTTGATTCGCTTTTTGTAGGTGCCCGCAAGAAGACTGAGGCCATGGTATCTGCTGCTACTTGCTATTCTTGCCGGAATCCTATTCCGGCTCCAAGTCCTGCGCCTGGTCCGCCTCTGCATCCGCGTCTGCCAAGGTGGGTACTCGTCGTTCTACTCGTTACTTTCCGCTCTACAAGGTCGAGGGAGTGATTGAAGTGTCTGATTCTGAGGATGAACGAACTTGATCAGGTATCTACTCTTGATCTTATCTTTCTGTTCTTCACCTGGTGATTTCTTTCCCTGCAGGCATCCGGTCGGAGCAAACGTACCATTCCAGCCGAAACTGGCTCGAAACGGCCACGCATCAAACAGATAGCCACTAAGAGGCGCCTAGTGATGCCTGCCTCTTCTTCTGAATCCTCTCCCACTGGTACCCCCCTCTGCCCTCTGTTGATCTCCAACTGAGAGTATTGAGGAATCACCTTCCGAGGAGGTAGACGTTGACGCGACTATTGACCGGATCCATGCCGATCTTACTGAAGCAGGTTACACACCGGCTGACATTCCAGGCCTTCTTCCCACCAAAAAGGACATGCCGCCCCCTCCACCTCCTGTCAAAGTGACTGAGGTAACATTTCTTTGGCCCATTCCGACTCATTCGACGTCGTTCCTTCCTGACCCTTGAATCCTGCAGGCTGTTTCCCAGCCCGCGGCTCAGGCTCTTCTGCCACCGTCCTCGCTGCCAGAAACTCCTCTGGCAGTTCCCAGGTAACTTCATCCTCCTTGTTATGCTTCTTTGTTGGCCTCCCGAAATCTAATTTCCCGTTTTCCTCTACAGGCAATCTCTCCCCGATCGATGTCAGGTTCAACGCCTTTGAGCAGTGCCAAGGACATGGTGGACCTGCTGGATTCGATCTTGGGAGATGCTCCCGTTCCTGAGGTGGCCACACACTTATCTGATTCTCGCGTCTAGGAACTCAGAATGCTCCTTACAGGAGTGGACTCTGAATCTGCGCCGGCCATTTTTAGGACAAAAAGGGACCTGCTTGACCAGATCCTTCAGGAGGTGGCTCGCCTCACCCTGGCGCCTAGTAAAAGATGTTTCTATGAGGACTTTGCGAGGAACCTCCCAAGTCTTGGGATGAAATGCGAAAGCAACCACGCTCTCATCCAAACTCCTCACGTCTCCAGTACAGGTCCTCTGGTCGATGACCTGAAATCCCTACGAATTCAGCTGCACCAGAGGGCTGAACGGCAACTGGAGCTGTCTACCACGCGAGAAACTCTCGTTACAGAGATGGAACGTCTGCGAAAGCTTATCGAAGAGGTGGATCAGCAATTATTCCACCTTTCCGGTGAGGTTGACCAACTGAAGGCTGACTCCGACACGCGAATCAAAGCCTATCAACAAGCCAAGGAAAGGGACCTGGAGCGGAAGCGTCAAGTTGAAACTGCCTCCGAGCTTGATGAGGTAACCACTTCTCTACATTTATTCTTTGCTCGATTCCGGGCCGATTTCCTGGGCGAAGGGACCCCAAGAGTCAGCGAGGTGGGAGGATATGGGGGTAGTCACATGGCGGAGGCCACTTCGACTTCCAACCAACCAGCCGGCGACGCGGCTGGTCCAAGTGGTACTGCTCAGGACAAGGACGCCCCGGCCACTTGACTTTTTAGTTTAACGGCCTGTGTGCCACTTATAAATGGCAAGCCTGTTGCCAGAACACATTTTTTGCCCTTCATGAGTTTTGAACTTTTTAAGCCATTTTTGGCTCAATTTGTTATTCATTTGATTATTTTAGTCTATCTAAATTCATCATGTTATTCGACCTGCTCACTTCAAGATTTCTTCAAAAAAAACATTTACATGTGGAAAAGAAACCTCATGGTCGCATGAAATGGCATGATTGAACTGAGATCAACAAATGAGCAAAAAATGTCCTAAGTACGATTGGCCTTACAGGCCATTTTGACTTAGGCTAATTCGGCGTTCTAATGGCAGTGTCTCCCATAAGGTAGGGTGATACTTCTTCAAATATTTGCCATTAATTGGATCCCTGAGCAAATTCCCTTCCAGATTTTCTAGTAAATAGGCTTTCCCTCTAGTTATCGAATGGATCGAAAAGGGGCCCTCCCAATTGGGGCTCCATTTTCCCAACGCTGCATCCTTTTTCTCCAAAGGAAAAACCACCTTCCATACTAGGTCTCCTATTTGGAATCTCTTGGCCTTGACCTTTTTGTCGTAGGCTCTAGCAACTTGCTTTTTCTGAGCCTCGATGGAATCTAACGCCTGTTCCCTAATGTTCTCTACGGCGTCTAATTCGTCTATCATTTGTAATGGTACTCCTCAACGGTGAGGTTATTCTGCTGGGCTATTCGTGCGGACCTCACGTTGATTTCCATGGGCAGAACTGCATCATGGCCATAGGTGAGTCGAAATGGGGTGGTTCCTGTACTGGAGGCGCTTGCTAGTTCGATAAGCCCATAGCGCTTCGGAGAGCAATAGGTGCCATGCCCTAGGATTTTCCTCCACCATCTTTGAGATGATATTCTTTAAGGTCTTATTGGTGGATTCGGCTTGTCCATTCCCTTGTGCATAATACGGTGAGGAATGCGTGAGTTGGATGCCATATGTGGTGGCAAAAGCCTGAATCTCCGACCCTGTGAACATAGTACCCCTATCCGTTACGATAGTTTGAGGAATCCCAAATCTATGTATCAGGTGTTCCTTGATGAATTTGACTACTGTTCCCTGATCGGTTTGCTTGAGGGGAATGGCCTCTACCCACTTGGTGAAATAGTTCGTGGCGGTGATAATGTGGGTATGCTGTTTCGACGAGGAAGGGAAAATGGCCCCTATTAGGTCGATGGCCCAACATCGAAATGGCCAAGGTTTCACAATTAGATTCATCTCTTCGGCTGGTACTCTCTGAATTGGACCATGCAGTTGACATTTTTCACAGCCTCTGGCCAGCCAATGGCAGTCTTGGCCATATCGCTTGATTAACCATGCCATCTTGCGGCCACTCTGATGGGCTTCGTACACTCCTTCGTGGACTTCCATCATGATCTTCATCGCCTCATCTTGTCCGACACATTGCAAGAGCACTTCATCATGACCTCGTCGATACAGCGAGCTACCTCCCAGAACTACGTAGTTGGCCGCTCTCATTCTGACTCTTCTAGGTGCTCCTCGGGAAGGATCATTTAAATACCTCAATATTGGTTCGCGCCAATCCTCAGTTTGCTTCATGGTGCTTTCTATGGCGCAAACATTAGTTCTTTCGAAATGAGAGGGATAGGCCTGCCTTGTGATGGTATAACTGGCGGCCATGCAATTTTTGGGAAGTTCTGCTCCAGTGGCTATCTGAGCCAATTCATTGGCTTCGAAATTCGACTTTCTAGCCACGTGCTGCAACGTCACTTCGTCGAATCCCATTAGTAAAGCATTTACCGTGGAAATATATCTATCCAATATGGGATTTCGACACTGGAATGCACCCTGAATCTGCTTAATGACGAGCTGCGAGTCTCCAGTCACATTGACGCTAGATGCCCCTAATTCACGTAGCATTTCTAATCCAAGGATCAAGGCCTCATATTCGGCCAGATTATTGGTGCATGGGAAATCGAACTGGACTGACATGCCGGTCTTGATTCCTGATGGTGAAGTGACCACAATGCCAGCCCCAGATGCTTTGTCTGTTCGCGATTCATCGAATTGGAGGATCCAGGGTTTCACGAATACTGATAGTATTTCAATTTGCTGAGCTACCTCGTTATCTATTTCGACACTGGGGTGGTCGGTGAGAAAATCGGTCAAGGCCTGGCCCTTCACAGCTTTTTGTGGAACAAATTGTAGTTGATACTCCATCAGGTGAATGGCCCAATGGCCTATCCGACCACGTATTACTGATCTCAAAAGCGCTACTGATCACAAGAACCTTTACCGGTAGCAAATAATGTCGTAGCTTGATACATGCGAAATATAAGGTCAGACACACCTTTTCGATCGGATGGTATCTTTGTTCTGTGTCGCTCGAATGCCTGCTTAAGTAGTACACAGCTCGTTCAAGACCATTTTTGTCGTCTTGAGCCAAAAAGGCTCCAATGGTCTTATCTGCTGCCGAAATATAAAGCTTAAGCGGCTCTCCTTTTCGTGGCGGCATCATCACAGGAGGAGAAGTCAGAGCTTCCTTGATCTTATCAAATGCCTGCCCATGTTCTTCTGACCATTCGAAATAGTCATGGTCTTTTAATTTTAATAAGGGTGAGAAAATCTTGGTTTTGCCTGCAAGGTTCGAAATGAACCTTCTCAAATAATTGACTTTTCCAAGAAACTGTTGAAGTTCTTTCTTGGTTCGAGGTGGTTGGGCGGCCAAGATGGCCTTTGCCTTGTTCGCTTCCACTTCGATTCCTTTCTTATGCACTAAAAATCCAAGAAAGTGTCCTGTGGCCACTCCGAACACGCATTTTAGCGGGTTTAACTTCAACTGAAATTTTCTCATCCTGTCAAAGGCTTTGACCAAGTGCTCTAAATGCTGAGCAAAGCTGGTAGACTTAATGATGAGATCGTCGATATAGATCTTGACGAAGTCATTCATGTAGTCATAAAAAATGCAATTCATAGCTCGTTGGTATGTAGCTCCAGCATTGTTAAGGCCAAATGGCATAACCTTCCATTGAAAGGTACCAATGCCCCCCGGGCATTGGAATGCCAGTTTCGGGATGTCCTCTTTAGCTACGAAGATCTGATTGTATCCTGCATTGCCGTCGACAAGAGTTAGGTACTCATGCCCTGCGACGGCATCTATCATCATGTCGGCCATTGGCATTGTATACTCATCTTTCGGAGATGCCAAATTTAGATCCCTGAAATCTATGCAAATTCTCAGTTTGCCATTCTTTTTTATCACTGGCACGACATTGGCCACCCATTCAGGGTATCTGGCCACTTCGATGAAGTCTGCTTTAAGAAGCCTTTGAATCTCTTCTTTAATCAATACACAGACTTCTTCGGACATGCGTCGAAGAGGCTGTTTGCGTGGCTTAAACCCAGGCAAAATGGGTATTCGATGTTCCACTAAGTCCCTGCTGAGACCGGGCATTTCATCATAGTTCCATGCAAAACAGTCTTTGTATTCTTTGAGTATGTTGATCATGGCCTCTTTGTTTTCATGGCTTAATAAAGCACTAATGTAAGTGGGCCTATGATCGTTTTCATTGCCGAGCTCCACTTCGACTACAGGATCTTGAACTTGAATCCTAACGTCATCGAGCTTTGCCGGAGCGGCACTCAGTTCTTTCATCGTGATCTCATCCGTCGAAGTGAGATCTTGATCATGCTCATAAATTACATCAGCATTACAATTGCAGTAATCAGAAAGATCTTTGGCCAATAAGGCCAAAGTTTTATTTATTATTATTGATCCGGCGCTATCCAGAATTATTACAATTTCGTCTATGTCGACGTTATTCATAATCACCATTTTGAAAAGTAGAAAGCGGCCTTTCTTCGATGTTGCAAGGCCTGCTAACCTCTTTACTCATTGCTACCTCTAAACTAACCGGCGCCACGGATGAAGTGGCACAAAGCGGACGGCCATATTTGTCCTGTCCGATAAACCTATATGGTCCGACATTGTCGGAGTAGTACCTAGCTTCTACTACATTCACATTGGCTGTGAACGGCCTTTCTTCTGCTTTTACCATTTCTGGTTCGTTCTCACCATCTCCCAAAAATACCAAGAACTGGTGTAAGGTTGAAGGGATGCACATGGCGGAATGGATCCAATCCCTTCCAAGCAAGGCATTGTAGGATGTCTTTGCGTCGATAACAAAAAAGGCGGAAGTGACCGTCTTACTTCCAATACTTACTTCGATTGGCAGAATGCCCATTATGTCTGCTTTACCTCCAGCAAAATTGCTAATCACCACATCGGTCTTGAGAAGATCAGCCTTCTCCTTTCCTATGCGTTTCATGGTTTGGAGAGGCATGATATTTACTGCGGCTCCATTGTCAACCAGCATTCTCCCAGTAGGCTTGCCATCGAGATGGCCAGCCACGAAGAGAGGTTTTACATGTTTCGCCATACTTGGCGGCGGTGTCTGGAACAAAGCCTTGATCTCTTCGATCGTCTTGCTCTTCTGGACCGTTTGTTCGGGATTGCTGACAAAGAAGGCTACCGGCTCACTGTCATCCCAGACTTCACTGCTCCCTTCTGTGTCATCCTGAAAATTATTGTTAGCATTAATATCGGAAGGGAAAGCCCATACCATGTTGCATTCCATGTTGATAGCATCGCCACTGGATGACGGTATGTCCGTGGTTTCCATTGGCAATTCTTGGTCGATCTGATTTAACTCTTCCATCTTTACGATCCATTCACTCAGATCGTCCTCTCCGACATTGTCTGGTCTATCCGAGACATCAATCTTTGATTCATCGGTCTCCAACATTATTGGATCGGCGACCTTTCTCTTCGATTAAATGTTAGTCGGGGTGACTATCTGGCTTTTTGGCTCTACTGATATCACTGTCTTACCCTTGATGGGTTTCGTTGTTTCCCTTTTGAGTATTTCAGCTTCTTTCCGTTGCCTCAAATGTCTTCGATACTGTGTTCTCGTCATCTCTCGAGGACTTCTTCCGTTTGGGAACTTAGGATGTCTTACTGCTGTCCAACGTCCTTCCTGGACTGCTGGCGGTTTAATGAACCTGGAATGGACCGGTTCTCGAGTTGGTTCATGTCTTCGAGGTGGGCTAGAGGGTGCTCTCCTCTTATCATTTCTGTCAGTCCTTCGGGGAGGACTTCGATTCTGCTTATTTCCATTTTCCTGTAATGGACCGCCATTGGCACAATGCCCCCCGAGCATTGGAGGGGGATATGGCACCATATGCGGCTGTGGAATCATGGGAAAGTTGGCCATGGGATTGGCCCAAGGATAGTAGGCGTTAACTGGATAGACCCATGGCACTGTTGCCATTTCGGAATGACATCTAGCGCAAAGGCCTAATTGCCATCCTGACTGTATTATTTCCTGCTCAGTTTGTTGGTTTTCCTTTTCGGCTGGGTCATCTTGAACGTTGACCATGTTTACTCCCTCCGCCTGGAATGGTTCTTTGTCAATTCCCATTTTCTTATTCATCCATTCCGGCAGAAAGCGCAACGTGCCGTTGTCTAGGCAGCTCTGAATCATCCACCTGAAAACCAAACAATCATTAGTGTTATGAGTCCATGCATTATGAAATTTACAGTACATTTTGCCTTCCAGCTCTTTGGCCGTTGGCATTCTATGATCATTAGGCACTTTGATTTTGCCATCAGCCAATAAGTGGTCAAAAATAGCTTCGATTTTCGATACATCGAAACCATAACGCCTTTCTATTTCAGAACGAAACTCCGGTTTATTCAGCATGCCAGGAGGCATTTTGATGTGAGGCTGTAATGCCCTTGGTTTTATTAAAGCCGGGCAAACCGTGTTCTTTTGGCAAACGACTTGGGCTAAGCCCACTTCGTTCTCCCATTGTTCTTTTTCGACGCTAATCAAGTCATCTTGGACTTCGGCTAGACCAACTTGATAATGAGTGGCCTTACCGTGATGCCCTCTTCGATTCTCTTCTCTTAACAATTTCTCATATTCAGTGAGATGCCTTATTAAGTCAAAAATTGATGCAAATTGTTGGCCAAACATTTTCTTTTTTAATTCGAGGTGCATGCCTCCTATGGCCAAGCTTATGTAACTTTCCTCGGCCATGATCACTGGGCAAAAGTGTCTGGCCCGGACGAATCTCCCCATGTACTCTTCGGCTGACTCCCCGGGCATTTGTCTCATATTGGTTAATTCCGATATGGATACCTCAGGGGGTAGTCGATAGAAATGACTATGGAAGAGATTCTCCATTGTTGGCCATTCGGGAACAGACCCAGGTCTGAGTCTAATGTACCACAAGAAAGCTTCTCCAGTTAATGAATTCGGAAATAAACGTAATTTTAAGTCACCGTCCATTTCGATCTCACCACATTGTGTGGTAAATTTAGCAATATGTTCAATTATGGTTTGTGACCCATCCCCACTAAACAAAGTAAAAATAGGGACCCTAAACCCTGGGGGAAAAGGAATCGTGTCGATATGAGGGGGGTAGGGACGAGAATACCTGGGTGGCGAGGCTGATCGTTTATGCCTTGCCAACTCCTGTCTCAACATTTCCTGTATCTCTTGTCGAGACACGGCTGTGTTGTCATTTCGATTGGTGGGATTTGCGGCAGTGGTGGCAGGTTGGGGCCTTCTTGCCATGTGTGGCATGGCATAGGGGATCTCAGGTCCTTTGAAATAATTTCTGGAGCCCGATCCTTCCCCTTCCAAGAGTATTCCTCTGGATTCGAACGCCACTCTTTTGCCAGTATCAACGTTAGGGTACCTTCCACGACGATCATTTCCTCCAATGTTCAATCGTTCTGGCCGTGCATCGGCGAGGTCAGGCCTGTGATGCTGTTAGGCCTCATTTCGTCGTGGGGTTTCTCTTACCTGCGGAACGTTGTCCATCCTTGACGCCACGCTGCGCAAGTTCATTCCGTAATGTGGATCTGTTACTCGGAGTGATTCTAACATGGAGGCCATCTGTTCGGGCCTCTCCGATTCTTCCTTGCGTTGTCTTTCCATCAACTCCTGGAATCTCCGGTTGGACTCCAAGATCCACTTTTCCATTACATATAGCGCGTCTTCGCCACAGTTGGCCACTCTGGCCAGTAAGGCGGGTGCTTCTTGAATCGGCGCCTCTTCAGGCGCTCTTTGATTTCGCTCGAGCCTGTCAATGATGGCTTGAACGTTGGGAGGTGGATTATTTCCACTCATCTCTTCGTTCTGATCACTGGCCGCCTCGCTTTCACTGTCTGAACCGAGATCAGTTCGAGTTTGGCTCCTTAAGCGTGATGGTGCCATGACTTGCTGTTTTTGAATTTTAATTTTTAAGTTTTTATGATTTTTCAATAAAGAATGCAAGTATGCAATTGACCGAAATAAAACGTGCTTCCTAAGACCTAAATGCTGACAAAACCTTTTCGAAAATTGAAAAGCTGTCCCACTGGGCGTGCCAGAAAGATATGTTTGCATAAATTTCTTCCGGCCGCGCCGAAGTGGCCGCTCAGGGTTCGAACCGGCCGAGTTCGATGGGAAAACAGCCGATTCGAAGTGAGCTTCTTCGTGTTCGGGTGCGGGCGTGCCAGTGTGCAGTAGCACACAAGTGGAAGTCTTTTGGTTCAGAGTGAATGTGAGGTGGTTCGAAATGGAATTGATGTGATTCGAAATGAAACAGTGATGCGCCTAAGACTTCTATCTGAAAAACGATTGAATTGGAGTAGGCAAACACTACCCCTGAGGTTCTACTTGCCTACAACTGAATGTAGGACTTAATAATTTAGCACTCTCAAAGATCGAAAAGGGTCAGAAAGCTTAAATCGAAAAGGAAATACATTAGAAGACGATAGCTACTCGCCATGTGGACCTTACAGGACTCGACTACATACACACGCATTGATGACTCGGGCCATATCTATGACAGAGATGCATTGAGCAGTCCCTAAGAACTCTAGCTACAAATCGGACACATTGATGACTCCGGCCATATCTACCTGTGTTTGTCTTCAAAGGCTGTTCACTCCGACGAGCATTGATTGACTCCGTCTGTACTCCTCTTCATGCATGCGCTCGATATGAATGCTGGGTACCACTCCGCCGCATTGATATCTCACCTCGAACCGGGCCCAATCCGAGTGAGTGATGGCTACGACTTCATGACGTTACGGAATGAGTGCATTGATATCCTCACTTCGAGCCGAATGAGGTATGGCTACAAACACACCGTAGCGGTTTTCTACCTACTTGAACTAAAGCTATTCTTTGTTCATTTAAACTAGAAAATCAGAGAAGTGTGGACTTCTTGATTGAGAGAAGTGTTGTTGTAGTTGATTGATTGATTGATGTTGTGTGTATGAAGACTCCAGTTCTCCTTTTATAGGCCTCAGGCTGCAACTGCCTTCCTTTATTCTTGGAGCTGGAAATGATTTATTCAAACATGGCCAAAAGATGAATGGCCGGCCTTATTCCTAGAAGTGGCAGTTACTGCCATCTTTATTTAAATTTCAAATATTAGCACCATATGGCCTTTATTTTAGGCACGTGCAGATATAACAATGGCTATTTTTAGCCATTCTGTTATTCCTCTACTAACAACCCCTATTTGTGAGGGATTTGAATTTAAATTTATTATCTATTTTCTATTTTTATATTTTTGGCTGACTGGGCCATGGGCCGTGATTTCATTTCGGCCTGGGCCTCGAACATGGGCTTTGTGAACGCGTCGAAGTGGCCTGGGCCAAATTAATTCATTTCGGCGTGGCGAAAAGGACCAAAATCAGCCCACTCCGAATTTATACCAAAATTCATTTTTGGGCCCAAACATTACGTTAAACTTATTCTTCAAAAGTTGGTAGTGTCTCTATGGAGTATAATGCATTTGCACTCCAAAAATTTACTTATACAGTGTTTAAAACAGACGCTACAAGAAAATGAATAAATTTATGACAATATGATAAGTGATAATAAAAAAATTATCATTAATTATATATATTTGGTGACAACAAATTGTTGTTATCACAAAGCATAGTACATATAATATCAATGGTGACAACTTGCTATCAAAATGTGGCAACATAGTACAAAAGTGATAATTAATAACGCACTTATTGTGACAATTTAGTGTCAATGAAATCTTATCACAGAATTCCAATAACAAATTTTGTTGTCACCCAGTTGTCACTATAAACGTGTCACTAATTGGCAATGGTGCACAACTAAAACATTACCTTCTTGTCACAATGGAGTGATATTATGACAACATAAAAATTATTATCACTAAAAAAACTTAATTAGTGACTAAAATAGAATGTATTGTCACTTTTAAATCTTATCAATAATATTACATTTTCTTGTAGTAAGATTATACATTGTGTGGGTTATACGTATTTATAAATTAAATCAAAAGAAGAAATTTTGACAATTTCAATGGCCCACCAAGCGTGTTTTGTCAACAATGGGAGTCTTTATATTGCATATTTTGCCAAGTATACAAGTAATTCAAAAAATAATTGAACATCAAAATTTTATAAAAATTTATTCACAAAAACAGTGTTCTATTCAATAATTTTTTTATTTTTATATTTGTTCAACAAAATCAAAATTTTCTTTCGTTTCCACAATCACAATCCATATTTGTTAGATCACACTAATAAAGGTAAAATTGCAAAATTAGTCCTTTAACTTTACCTGTTTGGAGTTTTAGTCCTCTAACTTTTGATTTTGCAAAAATACCCCATATCTTTTGGTTTTTTGGCAATTTTGGTCCTAAGCAACCGGGACTTCCCTCTTTCCGGTTAAAATGCCTACGTGGCGTGTGTATGGAAAATTTGCAAAATTGGTCCTTTAACATTATCCATTTGTGGTTTTTAGTCCTCTAACTTTTGATTTTGCAAAAATACCTCGTATCTTTTGGTAGACTGGTAATTTTAGTCCTAGACCACTTGAATTTTCCTATTTTCGATTAGATCACACAATCCTTGTTTAAACGTTGGCTTGAATTAACCCTTAACTAAAAAAGGAAGTTTAGCCATGCATGACGGCAAAATTGCAAAATTGGTCCTTTAACTTAACCTGTTTGGGGTTTTAGTCCTCTAACTTTTGATTTTGCAAAAATACCCCGTATCTTTTGGTTTTTTGGCAATTTTAGTCCTTGCAACCGGGACTTCCCACTTTCCGGTTAAAATGCCTACGTGGCGAGTGATGTGTATGCAAAATTTACAAAATTGGTCCTTTAACTTTACCCATTTGGGGTTTTTAGTCCTCTAACTTTTGATTTTGCAAAAATACCCCATATCTTGTGGTCGTCTGGCAATTTTAATCCTAGGCAACCTGGATTTTTTTATTTTCGATTTAAGGTATAACATGCACTAGACCACATGTATAACTTGCACTACAAGAAAACGCTCAATTTTCGGCGGAATAAATTAAAAATAAATAAAAAGTAATATTTTTTAAATTTTTTGGCGGATTTTCGGCGGAAAATTCGGCCGAAAAATTTAAAAAATTAAAAATAAATAAAAAATAATATTTTTTAAATAAAAAATAATTAAAAAATAAGTTTTTAAATTTTTCGAAAAATTTAAAAAATTAAAAATAAATAAAAAATAATTTTTTTTAAATTTTTTGGCGGAATTTTTGGCGGAAATTCCGCCTAAAAATTTTAAAAATTAAAAATAAATAAAAAATAATATTTTTCAAATAAAAAATAATTAAAAAATATGAAAATAATTGTGTTCGTCGCAAAAGGTGTGATCACGCCTTAGGGTCAGAAGTTTCTTCGCGGTTAATTCAAGCCAACGTTTAAACAAGGATTGTGTGATCTAATCGAAAATAGGAAAATCCAAGTTTCCTAGGACTAAAATTGCCAGTCTACCAAAAGATACGAGGTATTTTTGCAAGATCAAAAGTTAGAGGACTAAAAATCCTAAATGGGTAAAGTTAAAGGACCAATTTTGCAACTTTTTCCATACACATCACTTGCCACGTAAGCATTTTAACCGAAAAGAGGGAAGTCCTGGTTGCAAGGACTAAAATTGCCAAAAAATCAAAAGATACGGGGTATTTTTGCAAAATCAAAAGTTAGAGGACTAAAACCCAAAACAGATAAAGTTAAAGGACCAATTTTGCAATTTTGCCCATGCATGACCATAATAACAATAAAAATATAAAAGCTAAAAATTAAAGACTAAAACTAAAACTAGAATAAAAGAAGTCTAGACAACGCTATACAACCGTCTATATATAGGGCTCTAGCCCTTGATTAAAATCCTAATAGGACTAGGATAATTCTTTGAAAAGTCCTAGAAATCGTAAGCAAGATGGGAATTTATTTCCAAGTTGAACTCTTGC
Source organism: Petrea volubilis (assembly GCA_026212405.1). Taxonomy (NCBI): domain Eukaryota; kingdom Viridiplantae; phylum Streptophyta; class Magnoliopsida; order Lamiales; family Verbenaceae; genus Petrea; species Petrea volubilis. Next base: position 23,998,620 of record CM047874.1, on the reverse strand, counting down.
CATATCAATAGGGTTGCCTTCTATTCCCGCGAAAAGAAACTTCTGACCCTAAGGCGTGATCACACCTTTTGCGACGAACACAATTATTTTCATATTTAGCCTCCTAGCTTCCTTGGCGAGAGAGAAAGGTTGGACTGATTTTTACATAGAAGTTGATTGTATTGCTCTCATATACAAGCTGCACAAATTGAAGATTATTCTTCCATATGAAATATAATTACTGATATTAGAGTTGGTCATAGTTTGTATGGTCTAGTTCATGTTATACATGTGTATCGAACAAGTTATATATGTGGTCTAATGCATGTTATACCTTAAATCAGAAATAGAAAAATCCAGGTTGCCTAGGATTAAAATTGTCAGACGACCACAAGATATGGGGTATTTTTGCAAAATCAAAAGTTAGAGGACTAAAAACCCCAAATGGGTAAAGTTAAAGGACCTAATTTTGCAAATTTTCCATACACATCACTCGCCACGTAGGCATTTTAACCGGAAAGAGGGAAGTCCCGGTTGCCTAGGACCAAAATTGCCAGAAAACCAAAAAATACCGGGTATTTTGTACAAAATCAAAAGTTAGAGGACTAAAACCCAAAACAGGTAAAGTTAAAGGACCAATTTTGCATTTTTGCCCACTAATAAATTTCAACAAATCACTAGTATAATTTCCCTCTCTATTAGTATCTCTACATTATTGTGATTGTTTCAATTAATTATGTAGACACTTATATATATTTATATATTTATATAATTAACAATAAAATAACATATAAAGAAATTTGTGTATATATATATATTTATATTAAAATTAAAATAACATATAAATGTTTATATATATATATATATATATTGCAAGATCTTGGGAACTATAAACTATTTAAACTTCCAAATTAAATTTAAGGGTGAATTACACCCACTATCCCTAATTTTAGGCTAAACTGTCAAAAACTTCCTTCATTTTCAAAAATTAAAATTGACCTCCTCGAGTTTTGTTGTTGCTTGGACAAAAACTTCCCATCGTTAGTCACCATTGGTGTTTCAGTCGGCTTTTGTCAAATATATATATATATACACACATATACATATATATAATAATTTTCCTAAAGTGCCATTCGGTCAAATTTTCAATTTTTTTAACTATACAAAAATTGTTGAGAAATGAGAAATTAAGGGAGGTTTATCGTAATATTGTGAATTACATAAGGGAGTTTTTGTAATTGTACAAAACAATGATGCCTTGTAGGGGGAAATTGTTGGTGGCGAGGGGGAAATAGAGTAGTTATTGACAGAAAAGAGGGAAAAAGGTGGTTGGCACTATCGAAATCGTCAGAAAATGAAGTGGCTCGAGGGATCAGAAGAAAGACATCATAGATGGGGTGTTGGTCACAATATCAGGGGAGAGGGAAAAAAATAGCAGTGAGATGGTGTTGGTGAGTTATTGTGTAGGTTGCTAGATTCCCAAGAAGGTTGATGGCGGTGGTGACAAGAGGCCAGTCAAGCTTTGCATTAGATAAGAGCTTTTTTGTACACTACTTGAAATACACGGATTTACAACATATTTTGCAACTGATTTTTTGTAGTAATTGGTCGCAAAAGCGATATGTGACCAACGTTACGCCTAATTGTACAGTCAAATGACTGAGTCCCAAATTTTGCTACCAAGTGGCTGATAATTTTTGCATTTGATTTTACGACAGTCTGAAGGAGTCGCAACATTGTTGATGTGGACTTTACATGTTGCAGTATGCGACGGATAGTATCAATCGTAAAATGTGTTCACTTGTAAGGTATTTTTTCTATTTTGTGATCAATTCTTTCTGCTGCAAAAATATATCATATTTTTTCCTTTGTAATTTTTGCAATTTGCGACAACAAACATCTGTCACAAAAGTTTAATATTTTTGAGAATGTTAACCCCAACGTGAGCCCTCAATGGCGCACTTGCGCCAGCCCCAATTCGAACCTGGGCTTGAGCTACCATGGAAGTAGGGGCGTCAAAAACCAACCCGATCCGATGACCTGAACACAACCCATCCGAAAAAAAATCAGGTTGGGTTTGGGGTTTTCGGGTTCGGGTCAAATCAAGTCGGACCCGAAATTTGACCCGAAAAATAAAATCGGGTTGGGTTAGGTTGGGTTCGGGCGAACCCGAATAATCCAAAATTGAATATTGGGTGACCCAAAATCCGATTTAACCCGAACCCAACCCTACCCAACCTGATTTGTTTAAAAAAATTATTATTCACTTAGTGATTTATTTTTCATTCTCTAAGATTTTAACCTTTAATATTATTTTTTTATTCATTCACTTATTTTATTTTTTCCTTTTAGAACTATCTAATTTTTAATTAAATATTTATTATTGCATTTAAAAATTAATACAATATAATTCATTTTTTACTAAATTAAATAATGGGTTTGAACTTGAAAAGAGTTTAATATAATTAACAAAGAGTTTAAATATTCTCTTTATTAAGAACAAGTTAATAGTGTGGTTATAGTCTTGTAATACTTAAAAAAGATTTAAGAAATCAAAATAATATATTTGATTATCACATATCATTGTCTTTATTTTCTTTACCTATTCATACCCACTAGTTTAATATTTGGCATTACAATTTAAAATTTTCAACACAATTAAAGACATTATATGTAGTACTCTTGAACCATTTTCTTAACAAAAGAAAAAAAAAATCAATTTATATTGATAGGAAGAATAATAATGGTATAAAAAAATTATGTTACGACTTGTGATCTTTTTGTAAAGATTGTGTTATGTTGCAGGCAAAAGGAACTATTAATTATTGAAAAATATAATATTTTTTTCAAAAATAAAATAGATTAAATAATATAAATATAGTTTGCGTAAGATCAATATTTTAATAGTATAAAAAGTATAGTTATTTTATTCTTATTAGTTTACTTAAATTTTATTATAATTTATTTAAAAATTCCTACCCCATGAATCACAAATTTTCAACTAATTTCATATAAAATAATCTATAATTTAATGATGACATTTATTCTAATGTGATCTAAAATTTGATATTTTGGTATTATGTTAATGTTAGGAATGAATTTGATGTTTTGGTATCATGTTTAATTACATGACATTATGTTAATGTTACAGATAAATTTGATTTTATGTTTCTTTTTGGATATTAGACTCTTTTTTTATTTTTTGATAGTATTTTAGCAATTTTTTTTTGTTACAAAAATCTAAAAATTTGAAAAAATATTTTTTGGGTTGGGTCATTGGGTGATCTGAAAATAAATCAGGTCAATCCGAACCCAATTAGGTCGTGTTCGGTTGACCCTTTTGGGTTGAGCTTCGGGTCCGATTCGAGTTGGAATTTTTCATGTTATACCTCTAACTCAATCCGATTCACCCGAATTGACACCCCTACATGGAAGGGCACAATTGAGCCAAGAGCGCTCCCCCTCACTTGTGCCAGCCACAAAATGGAACCCAATTTTGAGATGTGGCAGGGGCGCTCAAGAACATCGATGATTAAAACCATAGTTTACGTAAAATTTTGAATTACATATGAAGTTTATTGTAAGGTTTTGAAACATATATAAGAGGGTTATTTTTGATATTTTATGTAAAAGATACAAAATATCTATGAATATTTTATACATTTCGTTTATTTTAACATTAAAGGGCGAAAACACCGGAGAGTTGTGATAATTTTTGAAAAGCCAGGGAAATTTCGGTAATTTTGCCTAAATCGAGCGGTGATGGGTATAATTCGGCCTAAATATAGTTTACGTTTTTATTGTAAATCTCAGCATCTCATACCTGACAAGTTGCTTTACTTATCGTATGAGCATCATAGCCAGGAAACTCCTGAGCAACAATATCGGCAGAATCCATCATTTCCGCCATGAATCCTCCTTCCTGCTGATCAAAAACACGTATTTTCTTGTGTTTTTTGTGATCCTGTAGCCATGTTTCCAGCATACTATCCAGCTCTTTACCCGTCTTCTTAAACGCATTATTCGTTCCTCCAAAGTAATCCAACCACTTCAACGATGGCAGCACGTCAGGGATGGTGAGAACCCCCATCGTTCTGAAGAATTCATTAATGGCCTCGCGCCATTTTTCACTTCTCCTCAAATCTATGTTCTTGTGCCCTATGTCCCCTGCTACAATTCTCACCATCAAGTTGAAAGTCAGGTCCCCGAAGAACTCCTTCATCTCCAATGTTACCTTTCCGTTGTTGCTAAAACTTGCACTGAAAAAATAAATAAATTAATAAATGTAATATTGGAGACAAAAATAAATTAATGGTGATATTGATTGTCAGATAAGCTTTTTTTATTTTTTTTCTTTTGATAATTTGATTGTCGGATGAGCTACATCTCAAGTAATGATAAATTTTATTCAAATGAAAGGTGAAAAGATTTTAGTATTGTAAACTGTACCTATTTAAAATTAGTGATACAATGACAAAGAAGTTCCCACTAGTTAGAGGTGTTATTGATTATCAATTGTGACTACTAAAGTGCAATTTTTTCGCTTAAAAACATAAAAAGAACAAACAATTTTTGGCAAAAAATTCTTCATGAAGTTTTGGTAGAATTTCGGCAAATGTTAAAAAAGAAAAGCTTTCTCGGAAATTCTGCAGAAAAAGTACAGTTGGAGATAGCCACTAGATCTTTTGTATGAATTTTGACAGAATATTTTACCGTAAAACTCACATATATAAAGAAAAAGAAATTTGCTTTTCTAGTAGAGATTATGTAGAAAATTTAAAAAATATATATAAAAAATAAATAACTTTTCATTTTCCAACGGAATTTTCAAAGAGATTTCAGTTAAAAATTCACAAAAATTAAAAATAATATTTGCATTTCACGAACTTGAATTTCAACAAGAAATGTTGTAGGAAAATTCTCAAAAATAAAAAAGAAATACTTAAACTTTCTTGTGATTAAATAGAATCTTTGATGACTTAATATGCATTAAGCGTTAGATATTTTAGTCGCGTGTGCAAACTAAAAAGAATATATAAATTAATCACGTGCTTAAATTTTCTTTTAATAAAATTATAAATATTTGTTGGATTTTCTAAACAAATATAGTTTATCTGATATATATTAAATGTCCGATGATTGAAACGTAAAATAATTTATAATAAGATAAAATTTTATTTTGAAAAATAATAAAATGAGAGAGTGGGAAATATTAAATATTAGACATGAATGAGAGAGGATAGAGGCTGAAAAATTATGAGAATAAAAGAATAAAAAGTACGTTCAGTGAGAAAATAGGGGAGAGAAGGCGGAAGACCACAACCTGGTTGGCCAAAACTATTTAAGACACCAATCTAGTTACTGTGTGGCCTTTTAACTTTATATAACAATATAAATAATATTAATAGTATAGGTAATTAGCGGAACTTTATAATGTTTACAAATTGTGACCGACTGTGTTTTTCCTTGTAGCGACGAACTATACAACGATGTCATCCATGCCCTGATTTGAGTTACGCATAAATTCCCTAGTGTTGAGACCCGATGTTTGGATAGCAGCTTCAGCATGGAAAGTTTGCGCATCTCGCGCCAATAAGAACTGTATACATTGAAGCCAAACATGGCGAAATCATAGGTCATATGCTGAAGAGCTGTGGTTTTGGGCCGATTGGAAAAGATCAAATCGTTGTTGGCGAAGCATTCTTTCGTTACCTCCCAGCCGCTCACAATCAGGAAACGATATACGCCTAATCGGATACTGAAAATCGGCCCGTATTTATCCGCCATGTTTGATAGGATTATATGGTGTAGCTCAGGACCCCATAGCAACGGCAACTGACCGATTAATGGCCACGCACCACCTGTCTCTTGAGGCAAATTTTTCGTATATTTTTTCGTATTTAGAAAGTAGAAACAGAGACAAAATGTTATGATGAGAGTAGCGAAAGGGAGTAACATTTCCATGGTGATGACTTTGTCGAGAAAACATACGATTTTTTCTCTAATCAAAATGTGTATGTTGATGTACAAGTGAAAGGGCTTTTATTTGATAGCTTATGCAAAAAAGAAAAAAAAAGTTTTGATAGGGATATCGAGGGTGTTTGCAATAACTTATAAAAAATACTTTAATACTTTTAATTTCAAAAAAACTACTTTAAGTATTTGATTTTGTAATTTTTGTTTAAATTAAATTGAACAAAAACAAAAGTTAAGAAGTTGGGAGAAAGTTGCTTCGAACAGCTTATAAGTGCTTCTTGATATTTTTGTAAATAAATTGAACTTCTTGAACTATTTTCTAACAACTTTTGATTGCTATTTACTTTTATTTCAAATATTTCACATTTTTATTATTAATTTTTAAATTTTATTTTCAAACATTACTAATTTTTACTACTTTTTTTTTTTTTAATTTTTTCAATAATTTCGACATTTACATAAGCAAAAATATTCCTAAACACCATGTTAACTTCCTGCAGTGGACGACAGCTAAGTAAGCCCTGTCACGGGATTGTGACGTCTTTCACATCACTATTCTGCCACATATAGGTTTCTGGTTTATACAAAATTGAGCTAGCTAGATACGTTGTTGCAGTGTAAGTGTCTTGGTGCTCATTTTTGTTGTATGTTATTTTTTTTATTTCATCCCTTGTTTTATTTCATATATAAACACGCCAAGTTAAGAAATCTATACAAAAACGCGTAGTTGGGGGGGAAAAAAAAAGTTTGTACACGTGACGTGTCTATATATATAAAAAAGGATAAAACATATTTAACCCCTAAACTTTTGGCCAATTTTACATTTTGCCATACCAACTTCTTCAACTTTCACTTTACCCTCTAGGCTCAAGTTTTTTTAACACTTTACTATATTTGGTTACTTTTCGACGAAAAAAAGTGAACAGAAAATTTTCACTTGACTTGCACACCCTTTTAATGAGGGTAATTCTATCATTTTCTAAGAAGCAATGCTGTTTCCTTCTGAATGTTCTTCACGGACCAAGTTTTAATCATCTATCTTCAACAAAAAAGAAAAATCAAAAACTGCTTCCTTAGCAGATTCTTTGAGAGATGAAAGCACCTCAAACCACATGTCTTCAGAAAAAAGAGTTCCCCGGCATTGCTCACTAAATGAACCAAAGCAACAACACCAACAACACTAAAGCTTTGAGGATGACGTTGAATAAAACTAACCAATAACATGAGTAATTTTTTTAAGATAAATGTTCTTATTCGCAATCGTCACATCATAGCTCCAAAACACAACGAAAATGCGGTCCAAAAATTTTTCTTCAAAGATTCATGAGTAATTTACAAGAATTTTGAAAAGGTAGTGGTAAAACCCTAGTTCATTTGGGGATTTTGAGAATTGTTAAAGCTGATTATTTTTTGAAATGTCCTTTTTAAGTCACGCAATTCTCACGTGATGTTATTTTAAGCGGCCAAATATCGGCAGTTCGGATCTCCTGCTACACAACGGTGCTACATCTCCTCCTCCATTCATCAATATATGCCACGTGTATTGACGAGCGGTTGAGATAAGGAAAGATAAAAATTTCTTATATGGAAATTTTTTTAACTATTCTCTTTCTATATCTCAACGCTCACCAATAGATGTGGCGTGTATTGATGAGTAGAGGAAGAGATGTAGCACCGTTGTGTAGCAGAGGACTCGAACTGCAAATATCGGGTAGCTTAGAAAATGATAGAATTACCTTCACTAAAGGGGCGTGCAAGTCATATGAAAATTTTCCGTTCACTTTTTTTATTGAAAAGTAGGCAAATATGACAAAGTTAAAGTCATAGAAGTTGGTATGGAAAAATGCAAAAAATGACCATAATTTGGGGGGCTAAATGTTTTTATCACTATATTTTTCATAGGGATAATTACTCCTACTATCCCTGAGGTTTGGCCTAATTACAAATAACACCCCCCTTATATCGAAAATTACCGATACCCCTGAGTTTTGTGGATGTTTTGGTAAAATAGATGAAAATAATAAAATATCATTTTTGCCCCTTAAATATTTGAAAATTTTGTTATTTAAAAAAATAAAAAATAGGTATAAAATTGAATTGGCCAAAATATCCCTCATTGGAAAAAAAATTACTATCTCTCAAACAAAACCCTAACTTAACCCCCTCCCCCCCCCCAAAAAACACCATCACCAACTCCCACCCTCCCCCCCGGCCTTCTCTCTCTCCTTCCCTCCCCATCTCTCTCTCTCTCTCTCTCTCACCCCCTCCCCCCTTTGTATCTCTCTCTCTCTCTTTTTCTCGCCTCTTTCGATCCCTTTCTCTTGCGTAGCGGCAGCTGCAGCGGCAAAGGCGAAGGAGGACGGGTGGCGGCGGCGGAGGCAGAGGACGGGCTGCAGTGGTGGAGGAGAAGGAGGACGGGCGGCGGCGGCGGCGGAGGTAGAGGACGAGCTGCGGTGGCAGAGGTAGAACGGGATCGCTCTCCCTCCTCTGTCCTCTCTCTCCCTCTCTCTTCCCCTCTCCCTCCCTCCTCTGTATGTCTCTTTCCCTCTCCCTCTAGATCTCTCGATCTCTCTCTTTCGCGGCGGCGAATAGGTGGCTGGCGGAGGAGGACGGTGGGGGCGAAGGTGACGGCAGCCGACGGCGAAGGGGGATGTTTGTGTATACATATATATATATATATATGTATGTATGTGTGTGTGTATATATATTTAACAAAAATATTACATTAAACCCCGTTATATTATACATAATTTTCATGAAACCCCTCAAATAATGATATTATTTATCATAAACATCCTCAAAGGTAAATAAGTCAATTCATATTTGTTTAAATTGCATTCTCGCCTTCAAAAGGGTAAATTAGGAAGATCACGTCGAAGGGCAAACATTGAGTGTTAGTCAACTTAACGAAAGGTGAAAATTGTAAGACGACAACAAAACATAGGGGGGGTATTAGTAATAATTGATACAAGGGAGTGTTATTTGTAATTAGGCCAAACCTCAGGAGTGGTGGGAGTAATTATCACTTTTTCATAAAGTAAGTTGGCATCTTTTCGATTTTGGTATATTAAATTAGGAAACTAGCAAGTTTAATACATTATATAAAAAAAATATCAATTTAAATACAAATTTCGTAAGAGCGCCATAATGTGTTATGCGTGGTTTTAAACTTGAGTTGATTAAAGTATAATGACTTTATCACTATTAATTTAACCAATGGGGCAATCTATCGTCTTTAACGATTTGTGTGTGTGCGTGTGTATGTGTGTGTGTATATATATAAATATATAATTATACTACTTTAAATTGTTTTTAACAATTTATCAATTATAGATATTAACAAAAAATAAATAAATTTAAATACATAATTATCCCACGTAATAAATCAAAAAATATAAAAATATCTGAATAAATATATTTAACTTCTTCTATGTAACATAATATTTTTATAATTACTATTCTTATATAAGTAAACTATGTAGAAAATATAAATATTTTTGTATGTATATATTTTCAAAAAATATTACCAAAATATTATATAAGTAATTATTTATATATTGTTGTAAATATATATAATAAATAAATATAAACACATATATTTTTATGCAAAATTACTTAGCTAAAATTCTATAATATTATTTATTAGATGCATATTTATTTAGTTAATTCAAAATGATTTATTATATATTAATATAAATTAATTATCAACACTTATTTGTATTTGTAAAATTTCGCGCACGTACAAAAATATATACTATAGATGTGGTAAAGGATGACGTGTTTAGTTTATCCAAGTGGCTTAAGATTAAGATATAAGTTGCTTGGTATTTACTACGTAAGTTCAAATTCAACATAAACAAATTGTAAGATTTTTTTCAATTATCTTGCATATGCGGCAACACCCAATTAGCTTTATAAACAATTGTCCCGTCTAAATCTCAAAAATCATCAAACTTTCAAGTGATACTGGCAAATTTTACAATTTCTAACAAAAGTGGACTTTTTCGGTGAATTTTGTGTCCAAATTGTTATTATTTTTGTACATGTATTAAATTTGCCACCTTCCTAGCTTTGTATATACCAAAATCAAAAATGCCAACTTACAGTATGAAAAATATTTTTCTCCCCACAAAACATTTTGGGCTTGGATATAATTCAAGCTGTAAATCAAACTCATGAGATGATTATTGCGCAAATTATTAATTAAAACTCTCATTACATCTTGGTATTTAATTGATATGTGAGATAGTTAGTATATCCCCATCATACTGAAGCCTGAATATAGTGAGAACAATCTGAAATTAGTATAATGGAAGATCTCATCGTAACATGTACATGACTTAACTTGCTTTGATACTGTATAAAATATTATGAATTGATCTTACTTAAGCTAGCTAATAAAGTGACAAATTGTCCAAACATTATAGAGTAAACTAAGTCTTAGATTTAGACGATGAGAAAGATAGTGAACAACATAAAATAGAAACAAAATAGAGAATGCCAAAAAGGATTCAGAGAGGATATTGTATTGATTATAAATCACATGAATCACTATATATTTTCTTGTTTTAGAAGAAAATTGATTAATTTCCACTAGTGGTATCTTGTTCGCACTATCGACAACATTGGTGGCTACTAATTGAAACGTATTAGCCAAAGGTTTTCCACTTCCGGAATCTTGTTTATTAAAAACAAGTTGTTCACTTCAGAAAGTGAAATGGACTCTTTCTTGCATGGAAAAGTATTATAACTATTATTTTTAGTTCTGTATAATAGACTTTATTATTCAGTTGGTTTCATTATGTAGAAATACATCACATTACATTTCATGTTTTTAAAAATTATTATTCCATTATATATATAGTTTATTGATTATCTTATGATAATCTCAAATTTTCGAGATAATCTTGTGCAATTTCTCATTAAATGTATAATAGAATTTAGTTGAAACACAGAAATTAAGATAATTTAAAAGATATGTAATATTTGTATATTTAGTGAGATCAAAATTGAACACGAATTAACATGAAAAACAATTAACAAAGTGAATCGTGCGCCAAAGATTGTTTGCATGGGTGCTGCTTACTAGTATTCTTCTCTCTCTCTCTCTCTCTCTCTCTCTTATTAAGAAATATCTTTTCATATATTTCTTAATTTTGTATATATTTAAAAAATATCTTTTCATATATTTCTTGATTTTGTATATATTTTTCATATAATGTGCATATTTTCTTTCCTAAATTAGGTTCTATCAAATCCCGCTGATAGTGGATATTAGCACTAATTGTGCTCTTGTAATGTGTATATATAGTGCTCTCTTAATGATGAAAATATACAACAAATTTTCATTCCGTTACTCTATCTATAACTTGCTTTGTCTCATTATTCTTTCTAAATCATATTTCTCATTATATTTAAGATGGTATCATATATTTGAAATTTCTCGTTATGCATGAGTGGTTTAGAAGCACATGATAATTATGCATCTCTAATTAGTGATTGTTTTGCGCGCCTATGATTAATAGTGAGCGACTTACTCAATATCCGTCCTAAATTATTTTTTTATATACCAGCCAATAATATTATGTATTCAATTTGACTTAATTGTGGTAATGTTGGATAAGATTTCGAAAACGTGCAAGTTTAGTGCATATAACCCTCTAACTAATTAATATCTTGAAATGATTGGAGCCTGAAATTTGTCATGTATAACAGGGATTGCTTAAAAGTTTGGACAAAAAGACTAGAAAGACGATAAAGACATTAGAGGATGTTAATGAAACCCTTACAATGAACAATGAGTTGCTTAAATTTTTGGACAAAAAGACTAGAAAGACGATAAAGACATTAGAGGATGTTAATGAAACCCTTACAATGAACAATGAGAAGAGTCATGAAGCTATACTTGAAGAAACCAAGAGCAAAACTGTGTAGAGAGAGGAAAGTATACAGTGGAGATGTTGTCATATCACAGCCAACTGATTCTAAGTAGTTACAAGGCTGGTTTATATGCTGGAGCCAAAAAAGAAGTTGGGATCCAATGTCTTCAGGTGCACAAGTGTGCAACCAGTTTTTCTTAATAAAAACGTGAAGAAGAAGAAACACGCTTTAACACCCTAACCAAAACTGAAAAAATTGGACAGAGGAGATAAATAAAAAATTACATTAACATCCCCCCTCAAGTTGAGGCTTGGTGTAAGAACACAAAACGGCAAAACCCAACTTGGACACCATCGATCGAAAAGAAGGACCACTGGTATTCTTGGTGAAGAAATCTGCCAACTGATAAGCATATGAGACATGCATGGGAAGAACAAAACCTTCTTTGAACTTGTTGCAAACAATATGACAATCAATTTCCAAATGCTTGGAACGCTCGTGGAATACGGGATTCTGGGTAATGTATATAGCGGCTTGATTGTCACACTTGAGAGCTATAGGGAGCTGAATTGGAATCTGAAAGTCTTGCCAAATGTAGGAAATCCAAGATAGTTCACACACCGTGGTAGCTAAACTTCGATACTCAACTTCACATGACGAGTGAGAAACCGTGCACTGCTTCTTAGTTTTCCCAGAAATGAGGGCATTGTCGAGGAAAACGCAATAGCCAGTAGTAGATTTTCGAGTAAGAGCCATATCCCAGTGTGTGTGAGTAGGAGCATTAACAAATTGGCTCAATTATTGTACTGCAAAATGGATGTCAAGACGAGAAAAGTTCAAATAGAGTAAACGCCCTACAAGTCTTTGATACTGCTCAGGATCTGGGTATAAGGCACTATCATCATCAAGGAACCTATAACCTCGGGGTAGGGGATTATCCACTGCCTTAGCACTAGTAAGTCCAATATCCTTGACAATGTCTAAGATATACTTATGCTAAGTGAGCATTATACCAAAACTTCCTCAAGCTATCTCCAACCCCAAGAAATACTTGGCTAAGCCACGATCTTTTATGGTGAATGCATTGTGCAAGAATTGTTTAACAAGAGAAATCTCCTGCATATCCTGTTATTAAAACATCATCTACGAACACAATAAGAGCAATAAAAGATTGAGTAGAATACTTGTAAAACAAGAAATGATCATGAACTGACTGGTCGAAACTAAACTCCTTGAGCTTGTTGGTGAACTCCACATTCCATTTCCGTGAGGCTTGCTTTAAGCCATATAAGGACCGTTTAAGTCTACAAACCTCACCTGCCTTAGCCTTATCATACCCTTCTGGAGGTACTAAATACACCTCCTCATCAAGATGCCCATGCAAGAAGGCATTATTAATATCTAACTAAAAGATAGGCTATGAGTAAGCTATAGAAATAACAAGGAAAATTCAAACAATCACTAGTTTAGCTACTAGAGAAAAGCTATCAAAATAATCATCCCCAAATGTTTGATTATATCCTTTGGCCACCAAGAGGACTTTATACCATTCCATCGTCTTGTCGGGGTTATACTTGATTTTATGCACCCATTTTGAGCCAATGGGTATCTTCCCTACATGCAAAGAAGTAAACTCCTAGGTTTGATTGGCCTCAAGGGCCTCCAATTCCTTATTCATGGCCTGAACCTACTCTTTGTGCATTCCAACTTGTTTAAAGATAGTAGGTTCAGAGGTTATTGACACATTTGCTAGAAAATGAGTATAATCAGAAGAAAAAACAAGAGAACTAGAGTCGAGAAGTGGAAGAGAGTCAAAATTAATAAGTTCTGTGTGTTTGACATTAGTGCAAATGTAATCTCGTAACCAATGAGGCCTTATAGCTCTAGTGCTAGACCTCAAAGGTGGTTGCATAGCGGTAGTCTCTAGTTAACTAGGTATCGACTGAGAACTCTCTGAAAAGAAAGGAGATGATGCAGAAGGTGCTGGAGATGGAGGTAGTGAAAGGACAAAATTGGAATCAGAAATAAAAGTTGGAAGAGATAGCATGGAATCAGTGTGTGAGGAGTCATGAAATGGAAAACTATCCTCAATAAATTCTACATGCCTAGAAGTAAAGACCTCATGGGTATTAAGATTGTATAACTTGTATCCCTTTTGACCAACACGATAACCAAGCATAAAACATTTGTGAGCTCGATGAGCAAACTTATCTTTGTGGGGAATAGGATTAGTCGCATAACACAGGCACCCAAAAACCCTCAAATAGTCATAAGATGGTGTTTTTTGATATAATAACTCATAAGGTGTTTTCCAGTGTAACACTATAGTAGGAAATCTATTGATGAGATGAGTGGCTGCAAGGATTGACTCTTCCCAAAATTTAGTAGGCAAATTTGAATGAAACAACAAGTCTCTAGCCACTGGTAGCAAATGTCTATGCTTCTTTTCCACTACCCCATTTTGTTGGGGTGTGTATGGACAAGACCTTTGATGCAAAATCCCCTTAGATAGGAACAGCTCAAGGCATTGTTTATTTATGAATTTTGTCCCATTATCTAACCTAATAGCTATAACATGCTTATTGAATTGAGTAAAAACCATGGTTAGGAAATTGAAAATTGTAGTGTAAGTGGACTGTTTATGAGGTATAAGATAGGTCCAAGTGGCTCAACTAAAATCATCAACTATTGTGAGAAAATAATGTGCTCCAAACAAGCTTGGCCTTTTGTAGGGTCGCCATAAGTCCATGTGAATCAAGTCAAAAGGTTGACTGGTCTGAATAGAACTACGGTTAAAAGGGAGTTTATGTTGCTTAGAATAGTGACGTGTATCACATTTATCAAAATAACTATCTGCAAATTACAAAGGAAAAGAGAGATGTTTCATTACTAAGTTAGATGAGCGGCCCAATCTTTTATGCCAAGTATCAAGAGATACACCTTTATTGAAACTATCAGATACCTTAAATTTGTAATAAAATCTATCCATCACAAAATTTCTATTAATAAAAGATGTACTTTCTTATAATATTTCTCAATTTACTTGTAAAAACTGATTTCATTTGTCCCCTCTCTCAATTTTTTTGGCCTATCAAATTTCATCATTAGTCCACATAGCCATATAAAAAAAGTGTTACCAAAATGCAAAAAATAAATAAATAAGAATTGACATTCGTCTTACGAAATTTGGAACAAAATGAATTATATTGCTTCAGCTCCTTCTCCGATGTCTCGTCTAAATCATTACCCAAATGATTTCACCATAAAGTGTTGATATCCAAAGAATATTTAAGAGTATGGTGCATTATTAAATCAAACATTTTAAGAAGTGAATAAGTGGTTTTTTTTTATATTTTCCCCCTTTCATTTACCTTTTTTTACTGAAATTGGGTAATTTGGAATTATTCCCTTCAATTAAAAGGGCAATTTTGGTATCTACACTATGTTAATATGTGGAATACACTCGATATGTGTAAAAAATAAAAAATTAAAATATAATTTAATTATATATTTAAATTATGAATATAAAGTTGAAATATTTATTAAATTTTATACATTACTATATATTTTTTAATTATTTGTAATTTATGCATTCTATTGAATTTATGATAAAAAAAATAGTTTAAAATAAAAATAGATTTATAAGATTAACAAATAAATAAGTGATGTGACATATATCCCCTTCGCTAGGCACGTAAAAAGACAAATGTCCTCAGGGACGGAAGATGCCCTTGAAAGTGGTTGAACAATAAAAAATGAACCTTAGATTGAAGTAAAAATTCACGAGAGAGAGTCATGCCTCGCGTCTACATGCCCCAAGTCTACTTGTAGAGGAAAATGTCCTCGAATGAGGGTCCAATGAGATCCTCGAGGGGTTCAGCTCACTAACGTAAAGCCTAGGTACAACGAACGACCTCGAAGAGTTTAAGAGATAGAGCAACATCAAGGGATGAAGGCCCTATTTGAGGGCAAGAATTCCACATCCCCTTAGGCAATGTAGTTCACCGTTAGCGCATCTAAAGGAGGCCCCTAACAACCATGTCATACGTGGACAACCATCGCCATCTAACACGTACTAACATGACATAGAGGGTAATTTTCAGTCCCAAGTGCCATTAATGCTCTCTTTCAAAAGCAATCTCAAGCATTAAATGAGATATGCAATAAATCCAAAATCAAACCCCATTAATGAAGGTGGGAAAAGAATGATTGGGATATGCATTAAATGCAAAATCAAGTACTATTAATGAAGGTGGGCCTAGTTGTGATGGGGAGTCCAAAAAAAAAATAAAAAAATATGTCCACATGTACTTTATATCTCAATTAAAAGATCAATCCCCATCAATCAAGTCAAATCAAGGCCCGCTCCTATATAAATAGGCTCCCGGTCTAAAGCAAAGGTATCTAATATTATCCTCAAGCTCAAGAAAAATATTGTTCACCTTCTCCCCCCTCACATCACATACTATGCGTCTACCTTTCTAACTCGAGCATTGGAGAAACTATGCCGGAGTAAAACCGACTAATCTAACGTTCGCTCCTCCCTTTGAACAGGTGGGCCGCCAACACATAATTTGGAGCAATCAAGTTCCGCCGCATGGTAGGTCCAAAAAGACCCCGCATCAATAAAAAAATAAAAAGTTAACAAAAATTAAAACAGATATGAAAAAATATTATGTTGATAGAGGAAAAAGAATGAGAAAAGAATTAAATTAAAAGCTCGTTAATAGGGGAGAAGAGAGATAAGAGATAATATAATTGAAAGTGGAGGCCAAGGTGGTATTAATAATATCTATACTATATATTAAGTGTGAAGAGGTCTGACTTTTTTTTTTATGTGTATAATTATGGTATTCTTAAAATACCCTTTAACTACTCTTCTCTCTACTCTATTATTTCTTTTCTCTCCAACAACGTTTTTTCCCGCATTTCTATTGTCTACTATCTCCCCTATTCTCTTCACATCCTTTTGTTTTTTCAAAAAATTGTTCTATTTCATATTGTTTTATTTTTTATTCAAGAAATAGTTTTATTTAAATTAATTTTTCGACCTTTCATAAATTTAATAAGTATATTATAAATAGTTAAAAAGATAGTATAAATAATAATAATTAAGAAATATGTGTATTGCATAGAGAATTTATTAGCAGAAAATTAATTTTATATTATTAAAAATTAACTGTTTGATTAAATTATATCTCATTTTTATTTCACATACATATCGACTGTGTCCGATACACTAGTAAATATTAAGTGTGGAAGCCTTTGATTTTTTTTCTTTGGTGTGTGTAATTGTGATTTTTCTAAAATGCCTCTTTAACTACTCTTCTCTTTTCAATGCACTCCCCCATCTCCCAACAATGTGTTTGTTTTCTTTTCATTTTCATTCTCATCTCTATCTCTCCCATTTCTCCTCTCAAATTCTTCATTTTAAATTTATTATTTATTTTTTAATCAAAGAGTAATTTATTTTGAAATTTATTTTTTAACTCATCATGCATCTAATAAATATATTTTCAATAATTAAAAAAATGGTAAAAATAATAAAAATATTTAAGAAATATATATAATTCACATAGAATTTGACAAAAAAATAATTTTCTACCATTAAATTTAATTATTTAACTGGATTGTATTCATTTTATTTTGCACACTCATCGAGTACCTAAAAGATGATGTGGCAAGCACAAACAGATGGCAGTTTGGACATCTTAACTTTTATTAGGTTTGATTGTTAAGTTGAGGGGTTGACTTGTTACCTCACAAAGTTGAGGGGTACATGCAACAAGGGATGAAGTTTCATGGGTGCAAAGTATAATTAACCCTAAATATTATTTCGTATTTAATTGATTAGGTTTTGGTTTACTTAAATCTTAAATGTACCCCTAAAATAATTGAGTTACAATTACATAATTGTCTCTTAAGATTTATTATAATTATAGATATAACCCTCAAATTTGACATTATAGCAAGTCTAAATGGAAATATGCCAAGTTTGTTTCATAAAACAATACTTTTTGGATTTTGTCCTATCAATTATGAAATTCTCATAGTATGTTCCATAAATTATCAATTTTCTCAATTTATGCCATTTTCGTCAAATCATTAAAGGCAAAGTCATGTGCCTTGCGCGTGGCCGTTAAAGTGGGGGAAAATTTATGAATTAATTGTATTTTAACCTTATATTACTTGAAATCTTCAAAAACACAACCTATGTAAAAGAAATACTCAAAAACACCCTCTTCCACACCATTCTTTCCCCACCACCTTTTCTCTCCTCCACCACTGCACCCCACCACAATTTTCAACCCAGCCACCACTAACCCCCTTTCCCCCTCTTTAACACAATTTCTAATTTCAAACATATGTATATGTATTTGTATAAAAATCCTAATTTTATAAAAATTAAAATTCTAATTTTGTGTATACATATACATACCAAACCATCAACAATTTATTGGAAAGGACATAGATTGAGAAAATTAGCAATTTATAAGACATAATATGAGAAATTCGTAATTGATGGGACAAAATTCAAAAAAAAGCGCTACTTTATAGGACAAACCTAGCATTTTATTCCTAAGTCTAAATATTTTTTATTGCCTTTCTTATAATATGCACAAGCACACATGATTTATATACACATACTTCCAGTATTCGAAACTTTGACGTTCACCCCGCTTCTTAAAATGGGATATAAGTGCAATAGACCAAAGCTCCGTACAAGTCAACCCAAGGGAATTAATATAGGATTTCAATTATATTTGTTTACCGAGTAAATTCCGTCGGTAACAGTTGGGTCTATATATTCGTAAAACATCAGCTAATGAAAAGTACTGTTATGTCACCGGAATATTTACTATTTTCCATAATAGTATGACGACGTTCAATATCATAATTAAGCTAGTAGGAGTAAAAATATTTTTAATAATTAGGAAAAATTATAACATTGTTTGAATTATTATCGCACGATTTTTAATTATGCAACTTTTTCGACAGTGTGGACGGTGTAGTTGATGTTATTTGTCGATACTAACATAAACGTGGAGGCAAAGATAATAAGTCAAAGAAATAGAAATTTGAATTCGAAGATGGTAATTTTTTTTCTGCTTAGTGCTATTTTGGTGGGGATGGCTCACTATAAAACACAGCTCATTCACTAATGAAAAATTATTGACTGAAAGATTTCATCACACATTCAAGATATTTGTGATGAATATGTGATGAAATTTAATATAAATAGTATTAAAATAATAATTAGTGGCAAAACAATTACTAATGTATTAATGATAAAAGAAATTTATCCCAAAATTATGTTTTGTGGCAGATTTTGTTAAATCCATATGGATTGATTTGTTAATAAATGTGGGTGGGTTTCTAAAGATAATGCATGGTTCTTAAATATTAGTCCTAAATTTTCTCATTAGTCTAGCTAGGACTTATTTAAGTCACGCTTTAGACCTTTATGATTGTTTACATTTATATAGTTAATATTTAATTAAATAATTTGGTTATCAATTATTTCATTAAATATGTATCAGTAAAATACACAATCAAATTATTAATAATTAAATTACTTCAGCTTGAACTATAAAAGTAAAAGATGGAGTTTTATTTATTTTATGTTTTTTCTACCACGCATTATGACCAGCATCATAATGTCAATAGTGGCAGACTTTTAAGTGTTAAGCTTTTCAAGACTTCTTCAACCTAGTATTTAATATATATATATATACACACACACACACACTGATATTTTCTATGTCTTCCACCAACATTTGCATAACAATATGTCAATATTTATTTCTCTGCAATGTGGGGATGACTTTTTCAAATGTAGGCATCACTCCACTTTCTCTGTCCTTGTAGAATTTCGACTAAAGATGAGTTTGACTCGTTCAACGAGAATAATATGAATAATATATATATATATATATATATATATATTAATGACAGATAAATCAAATAATAATGTTAAAATCTTGGAACTGATAATAGAGATTGAGTAACATTGCATTTTATTTTGTCACTAATTATATTTAATATTTGACGATATTTCTTATTTTAGCACAATATAATTAAATACTGACAAAAACTGGTATTTCAGTTGCTATTGACATCAAAATCCATATAATGGTAACTTGATGATGAAAATTTTCTGACTATAATTTTGTGATAACATTTTTATTATTATCATTAAGTTGTCTCTATATACGACAAGAAAGTATCTTTTTAGTAACGAAAATTTTGTAATGAATACATTTTGTCATAGATATGTATATGATTTTTAGATTAATTTATGGATGACAGAATTTTATTAAAACAAAACTAAAGTAACAATCAACGACAAGGGAATTACTAATGAATTTCTAAAGAACAATATTATAATTTCTAACAAACTTAATCAAATGTGAAATAGATTGTTCGCTTGTGAAAGGGCTACATTATTCTTGGTGTGGTTCGTTCAACTAAATGACAATCGTGATATAAGTACAATTCTTTTGAGTATTAATTTTTTGAAAATAATTTTCGTAATAAAATGAAAACTTTTATGTGTGTCGCTTAATGTATATAAATAAAAACAACTTATTACTTAATATATTATGACTGATTTTATTTTTTAGTTAATTGGCATCCAATAATCAACTAAAATTAGAATCACAGCCCATTCTAAAACCCTCCGTATATCTTCTCTATAAAAAGGACGCCTTGGGGGGAACATCGATTCATTGCTTCTTCGTTTCTTTTGCCATGGCTAGGACTACAAATTACTTCATGTCTACAATACTGCTGATAGTGGGGCAGCTCATAATTCTGACACTGGACTTCACTGGTTAGTTTTCTTTCTTTACCCTTAGGTTAATTATAAATTCAACCAAAATTGATAAATTTTGTTCAAAGAAAAATTTACCCGCCAATATAATCTAACATACAGAATAGAATCATTCGAAAAATATATTTTTGAAATTGCTAAATGCCCTTCATGATATGCAAGTTCCCACCCCAAAACTCTCTCTCTCTCTCTCTCTCTCTCTCTCTCTCTCTCTCTCTCTCTGACATGTATGGAATTACATGTAACTTGCATTGATTCATTGTATCAAAAGTCCATCGTTTTCCCTTAACTTAAATTTCGAAATATCAATTATCAATCGATGCAAAGTTTAATGAGTTCATGTCCATTACAATACAGTTGCTCAGATAGGCGTCTGTTACGGGAGGCGGGGGAACAACCTGCCTCCCCCGTCAGAAGTCGTGGCTTTATTCAATCAATACAATATCCAAAGAATGAGAATCTACGATCCCGACCAGGCCACCCTCCAGGCTCTCGAGGGCTCCAACATCGAGGTCACACTGGGCGTGCCAAACACTGATCTCCAGAGTCTCGCCGCTAGCCAGGACAATGCAAACGCTTGGGTACGAGATAACGTACTAAACTATCCCAACGTCAGATTTAGGTACATAGTCGTCGGAAATAATGTCAGCCCTATTCGGGGAGACACGTCCCAGTTCGCGCAATTTCTCCTCCCTGCCCTGAGGAATGTTTACAATGCAATTGCAGCGGGTGGCAATAAAGGCAAAATCAAAACCTCCACTGCGGTCGATACAGGAGTTCTCCGCAAGTCACATCCTCCAGAAGACGGGGCTTTCAGATCCGATGTCACATCATATCTGAACCCCATCGTCGAGTATTTGGTCAAGGTCCGCGCCCCGTTGCTCGTCAATATGTACCCGTACTTATCATACATTGGCAATAAATCTCAATTTTCTTTGCCATACTCACTCTTCTTATCCAACGGGGTCGTCATGCCTGACGGGACGAGGTATCAAAATCTACTCTACGCCATGATAGATGCTATGTATGCGGCCCTGGAAAAGAGCGACGGCTCAGCCGTGGGAATTGTGGTGGCAGAGAGCGGTTGGCCTTCGGCTGGAGGAGACACGACGTCGCTTAACTTGGCAAGGATTTATAACAATAACTTGATTCAGCGCGTGAAAAATGGGCAAACCCCGAAAAGGCCTGGACAGGCCATAGAAGCATATCTTTTTGCTATGTTTAATGAAAATCAGAGACCTCTCAACTATCAGAAGCATTTCGGGCTATTTTGGGCAAACAAACGACCCAAGTACCCAATCAATTTTAGCTAGTGCTTCTATGAAGACAATAATGCCACAAGAAAAATGGCTTGTTACTACGAAAGTTTTTAGCAATGTCTTGCTTGTTTGGAAGGCAATTACTGTTATAAATGTCTTAAATAATAAAAATATTAATAGATATTATGCAACCAAAATTGCGCTAAACTATCCGATTCAAACGGCATTGCGATTGATGCTTCTTTTTAGAGAACAAATTTTCCATAAAAATATATATTGTGATCAAGCTCTTTTTTCTAGTTATAAATAAGTTATTGAACTAGTTCATGATGCACGTTCTTCTGTTGGGATAAGTGCACACAATAATCGCATACCATCATGAAATTAATAAGAAAAAGAGAGAAAACAACATGAGGTTTACCGTGGTTCGGCCACAGATATGGCTACGTCCGCAGACAAGGTAGAGATAAAAATTCCACTAATATGTAAGCGTTTTACAATATGGTAACTGCCCGATCACCAAAATCACTACGGATTTTTAATTAACATAATACCTCAAAAGGATAAAAAAATATGACCGAAAAATACAACATCAACTTGGGTCTATCGTAACCAACACAGGCCTCCAAAAAAGAGTTCCCCTCAAGTGTCATCATGAGCTTTTCGAATTGGGTCGTAATTCAAATTAGCAAGATTCAAGGCGCACCAACCATTGTCGTAATGGTCAATAGTTGCGGACTTTAAATTAGGTGTTGAGCTTTTTAAGTCGTCATCCAAGCTAGTATTACACACACACACACACACACACACACATATATATATATATATATTCTCTAAGTCCTCCACCATCACCATCATTTGCTTGTAGAAGTTATATTTTTATATGTTCCAAAGCCCTAACATTTGCATCATAAGTTTTTCCACAGTGATGACCCACTGAAGTTGCAATGATCAAATGCATGCAACCGCCACTCCACTTTCTTTGTCCTTGTAGATTAGTTTGACAGGGAAAACCAATAAAAAAGAATTTAATATATATAAAAAGTAAAATAATGTGATGTTCCTATTTTTAGTATTTTGTTTATGTGGTAAATGCCATCTATGTTTATATTTGGAAAGTTTTCATTGTGTTTTATTATGGCCAGTTTGAATGGGCTTAAAAAATATTTCTTGAGTTGTACTTTTTTTATTGGATTTTTTTTTTAAAACCAAACAATTATGTGTTTATATATAATAATAAGAAGTGTTTTAAAATATACTTTTATTTAAATCTACTTTGAATATCTTTTTAAAAAAGCCACATTTTAGCTTTTCCCCGGCACCTGTCTTTTTTAAAAGCCCATCAAAATATAATTTTTTCCCATTAATGTACTTTTTTTTCTTCAAAAAAAATAAGTATTTCTTTTCTAAAAAATACCCATCCAAACGGGTTCTATATCACTTGTGAAATTATAGTAATTTTAAATGTTAATTTGTATAATTATATATATAGTTATTCATAATTATTTAAAAGAATCCCACACTTATTTAAATTTAATTGATACAATATGTTACATTTAAATTTAAATTCAAATGATAACATTTTTTTAATCTATATTTATCAATTACTTTAATTTTAAAGTATCGAAAATTTGAATTATATATCAGTTACTTTGGCATTCTTTAAAATCCCACGACACAATGATAACAAAATCTAATATTAAAATTGAATATATGATTGTTGAATATAATATTTCATCAAATACTTTCACTGCTAGAAAACAATGAAATAGCCATGGATTTTTAGTCACGGACAAAATCCGTTGCCAATAGCTACGGACCTAGCCACGGATTTTGAATTACAATTTTTCATTATTACTTCCATATTTCAATTCTCTCACCCTCCCCCTCTCTCTCATCCATATTTATTTTTTGAAGAGTTAATTATACTTTATCACTCGAATTATATGTGTTTTAACACTTTGTAATCTCAAGTTTTTCATGTTACTGACTGCCACCTAAAGTTTGTGTTTTTTTACCATTTGTAAACTAATTGTATTTTTTGATCAAAAATTCTAATTGGAGCAACAACATGTGAGTGGCAAGTGTTTTTATTAATGCTATTATCATCTTTTCAAAGTCACTACAAGAAAACATGAGATTTTCGGCGACCATTTTCGGCGCAAATATTCTACCGAAAAATTTCGGCGGAGTTTTAAAATCTTAAAAAAAAAAATTAATTTTCAGCGGAATTTCAACGGAAAATTCAGCCAAAAAATATTAATTTTGAAATTTTCTGCGAAATTTCGGCGGAGAATTTCGCCGAAAATTTTAAAAGTTAAAAAATATTAAAATTTAAAATTTTCGGTGGAAGAAAATTTTTAAAAGTTAAAAAGAATTAAAATTTAAAATTTAAAATTTAAAAAATTTAAAAAAAATGTTAAAATTTCAAATTTTCAGCGGAATTTCGACCGGAGTTCTATTTCTACCTATCCCAAAATTTGGGATAATTCGGGCATGTGCATACACATGGCACTGTGCGGTTGAGGTCTCGGGTTTGAGTCCTAAGCCCGACAATTGGAATTTTATTTTAAAAAAACTAAAATATTTTCGGCGAAAATTCCACAGAAATTTCACTGAAAATATTTTTAAATATTAAAGAAATTAATAAATATTTTCGAAGGAATTTCCGCCGAAATTCAGCTGAAAACATTTTTTTAAAAAAAAAATTATGTAAATTCTTTTATTACCAATCAAAATTTGGTAACTATAGATGGTCGCTATTATCTAGCAAATCATGATCAATAATATAATAGCCAAAATGTGAGTCACTGTAAATAATTATTAATTATTTATGACTAAATTAACACCCAAATATTGAATCATTGCTAAAAGGATTACAAATTAATCATTAAAAATAAATTAATTTGGTGGCAATATATATATATATGTATATAAATGTACTGTGACCAACTTTATATGGTGGCTAAAACAACAATTACAAATAACTAATTTTACATGGTTACTAAAAGAAATACTCATAACAAATGAAAAAAGAAAAAAATATATATTTTTTCTTGCAACAATTAAATAAAAATTATTTAAATTCACTTGTAGTGATTAAAATTAATTTCACAAAGATATAATAAATAAATTTAAAAAAAAAAAACACATTAACAATTTTCACAATAATCTAGTGGTAGGATTCCCTGTATCTTTGCGTGAAGACTAAGGTTTGACACCTTCCAGGCACAAAATATGTATAACAGTTAAAATTGCCAAACAATTGCTACCATTTCGGGGGTTTCAAACGTGTCCTTGATTTATTAGTTCTAAAATATCCCAATCTAGACAGGACCATTAAATCACAATGAATTTGTATTTCTAGCCCTTTTTTTTTTTTTTTTCTCTACCATACATTGTGAGTCTTGTGACCAATAACGCAACGGTCAATGGTGGCAAAGACTTGAGTGTTAAAGCCTTTAAAGTCTTCTTCCAAGCTAAAACATAGATATTTTTTCCTCAGTTCTCCACCAACATTTGCACAAAAGCATTTATTTCTCTTCCAAGTTATTGTTTTTAGAATTCCCGTTAAGGTCCACACAAATAAGCCATGAATGCTGCCAGAATTGAAAGACTTTTCGATTCTAAGCAGACTAAAATCCTTCGATTCTAGGATTGATCAATTACCTTAAGAACCGTTTACTTTGATTAATTCGTACATGATTACGATATATGCTTCCAATTAATTTTTGTTAGGCTCATAGGTTGGCCTAACAAAAATTAATCTAAAGGGCTTTCTAAGAGACTCCGATTGAGTAGTCACAATTAAAGTTGAAATAGAACAATAATACAGTGCTATTCATATATGACTTATAAGATATATAGTAACTTTATGATTTGAAACGTATACGTTGATAAAAAATGCAAATGAGTCCGAATTAATTAAGTTTTTGGCTATTCAAAGCATTTTAATATAATTATGTAATGTTTTTATGACTACATAATTTTCATATCGATATAAGTTAACATTGATTAATTAAGTCTAAAATTTTAAGTATCTCAAGAAAATATATCATGTATATATACGAGCTATTACATATGGCATATAAAACACATAATTTTTTCTTTTCTTCTCTTTTTTTCTATGTCTGTAATGCATATCAATTATATATATATATATATATATATATAGATACTCTTAAATCAACAGATTAATAATTATCAAATACAATGAAATTACTATAAAGTAGATTACACATTACTATTAAAATTACATAATCGGGAATATTTATGAGACTCAAATTAATGGCTCATAAGACCTGATTCCCATTTTCCATTGGAAGAAGAGACCCTCGGTGACAGCACACATAAAATTAAAGAGTCGGCTATTGAAGTTAGCATGACTTTTAATTTAATTTGTTTTGGGTGCATCTATACCTATATTTCATTTTTTGTTAAAACTAATATATTCTTCCTTAATTATATTCTAAATATAAATAGAGGGATTAAATAATAAAAACATAACCTCATTAGTTATTAATATTTAATACTCCCTTTATCCCATAATATTAAGTAATTTAGAGAATTTTTCTTGTCCTATAATATTTGTTACTTTGAAGAGTTTAAGAGAGCATTAATTTTTTTTCCCAAATTTATCCTCAGTTATTATTCAATTACCAATATTTTTTCAGTAGAATTTGATGAGGCATGGGGAGGGTAAGTTTGTCAAATTATTTTAAATTTAACTAAAAAGAAGACTATTTATTAGATTAATTGCTTCGTATGAAATAGGTTAAGGGGACTAATATTATGGAATAGAGGGAGTAACACTTTCTTAATTATTTATTGTTAATAGAATAATAATCAACTAAATATATTTTAGTTTAGTGGAAGATTTAATGATCAAATTATAGCAAATCGTGATATTCAGTCATTTTATTAATATGATCATTTATGGTATGGCCAAAAGGCTCATTTAAAATTTAATGATTATTCATTGGAGAGAATAAAATATATTAGTTAATACATTTTGTCAAGAAAATGTTTACTGCCACATGTGATTTTTGTGATTTTAGTATTTGGGAATGTAATTGTGCATGACAACATATTTTTATAGTAAAACCCATTAATTGGAAAAGGAACTCCGACACATTAGTTATTTGAAAAAGAAAAAAGAAAGTGAGTTTATTATTTTCTTTCTTATATAAAATTGAATTTAGAAATCCGACACTCTTCCACAATTTATACGAAAAATTCTTGAAAATTTAATAATTAAATGAATAATATAAAACAAGGTTGTCTACAATAAAGACACATAAAAATTAAGAAGAAAAAATATAAATTATTTATATAAATAATAGTTGTGAACTATTGTACAGATAGTGAACGAGAATTAGTTAAGCGGGTAATCAAGGTCGAAAAAATATGACTACAATATGAAATTAAAAAAAAAAACATATAAAAGTTTAATATAAAATGAAATGATGTTGGTCTTGAATAATCTGAATATAAATAAAAAAAGTAATCACATTAAATGAAGCTATATAAGAGGTTAAAAGACATATAATAGAGTTAGCATTATTGACACACATGGGGGTGGCGCGTGTGTACTATATCTTCGAATAACGTATATAGAAAAGAATATCAAGAAATTAAATTTTCTTAACTAAAATATGTTTAAATTTATGAGGCTCGGGAACTATGTTGCACGGACATAGATATGGAGACTTGGATATGGCGGCACGAAATTTTTAAAATTTTTTTTATATGACACGGCTCTGACTCGGCAATATCAATATAATTTTTTTATTATCTTAATGATAATATGACATAATATTTATACACTCACACATTTATATATGTATATATATATATATATTTATATTTAGTATACGATTATTATACACATATTAATACAAGTAAGAAGAGGACAAAATTAATATACTAGTCAAATTTCAAGTGTATTAACTTGAATTATATCCTAAAGAGCACTATGTAGCTAGACTTCCTCACTCCACTAGCTTTGTCCTTGTAGAATTTCTACGGAGAGATGAATCTGGTAGAAAAAAAAAATTAGCAGCCAGCTGTGAAGAGCTAAAATTACATCTTTGAACTCTGCAAAAATCTCTATATAAAGGAAACTTTGGGGAGACAATTGCTTCGTAGCTCAGGTTTGTTCCTTTTCTCTTGCCATGGCTAGGACTACAAATTACTTCATATCTACAATGCTGCTGTTGGGGCTGCTCACGATGGTTACCCTGGATTTCACTGGTTAGTTTCCTCTTCAAATCTACAACACCATCCCTTTTAATTATGCAGAACTAGCAATGGGGGGAAAAAATCACAATTAGAGATGGGTTTAGAGAGACGGATTAAGCGAAAATCCGTATCTATTTGCAAAAGTTAGGAACGGAATTCTCTGGATCTCTAAATCTATCTTCAAAAGAGTGTTCATACATCTACTAAAGTCTAACGGGCACGTAGGCCTCCAATGCGTTTTTCCTTAAATATTTGACGGAAAATTGTTCGTTTGATCAGAAAAATCGTATATTGATGAGCTGTCGAGATAAGGAATAAGAATCTTTATATTTTTTTTTTCCATATCATCAGTTTTTTTCTTTCTTTATCTCGATCGCTCACTAATACACGTGACGTGTATTGATGAATGTAATAGAAAATATAACACGATTATACAATAGAGGATCCGAACTGAAAAAGTGAAATTTTCCCCAGAGTAAAAATTATTTTGATACCTGAGCTATGGCGTTAATGTCAAATTAATTCACCAATTTTTACAATTATCTTAAATGATACAGGAGTTCTGGCATAATTCTTTAATCGATACCTAACCAACGGAAACAAGTTAAGAAAAATTAATAAAAACAACCCCCTAAAGTAATATTTTATTCTTAAAAAAAATCATGAAATGTTTTTCAATCTACAAAATCCACTGTATCAATTTTTCATTTTTTTTAAAAAAAAAACACCCAATATTCATTTTTAGTTAAATTACACTTAGTGATTTGTTAACTTAATTTAAAGAAAAATAATGAATTTATTTTAGGTTCTATATATTGACTTATATTTTCAAAGCCAATTTTTATAAGAAAATATCTTTTTCACTTTAAAAATATTTGTGAATTATATATATGTGTATACATTTTGAATTTGATGATGTATAAAGTACAATGAGAAAGTTTTAATTTCCAAAGTTCAGTATGAACTAAATAAAAAAGATTAAAATATTTTTGGATTTTTTCTATAATTGTCTCTTCAAATAAATTATTCATATAAATTAATAAACCTATTTTACAATTAAATATCAATAACAAAATTATTCAAATCATATAAATAAATCCAAGTCGGTTGAATAAATTTTTAAGAAAGAATAATCATTTCATAATTTGCTAGATTCTCTCTCTTGTATCAGTCTCATTTTCTCTTTCAACTCTCTTAAATCCCTGTAGGGGTAGGGGTAGGGGTAGGGGGGGCTTGGGGCGGGGGTCGCCTCCTTAATTTAATTTTTAAAAATTATTTTTTAATATATATTTATTAGAATTTTAAAATTTCTCACCCTCCTAAAAATTTTAATTTTCTCTACTTTATTTTATTTTTGATAATTTATTTTTCTCTAATCAGTATTCTCATTTAACATAATAATTAAATTCGATCTGTTTCTCTTTCCTCTCTTTTTCCTTATTCTCTTCAAATTAAAATATTAAAAACTCTATTATATTCTACTTCTTTTTTCTATCCCAATTAAAATATCAAAAATCCTATTAGAATTTTTCCTCTTTCACAAATCCTATAATATTCAACTTTTTCTTTGAAGGCAACGCACAAAAACATATAGTGTGCTAATTGTGCATGTCCACTGAGTTCATCTCCATTATATATATTGCAGTTGCTCAAACAGGCGTTTGTTACGGAAGGAATGGCAATAATTTGCCTCCCCCATCACAGGTTGTGGCTCTATTCAAGCAATACAACATTCAAAGAATGAGAATCTACCATCCCGACCAGTCCACTCTCCAGGCCCTCCAGGGCTCCAACATCGAGCTCACTCTAGGCGTGCCAAACACCGATCTCCAGAATATCGCTGCTAGCCAAGCCAACGCGAACAATTGGGTACGAAACTACGTACAAAACTATCCTAAAGTTAGGTTTAGGTACATTGCCGTCGGAAATGAAGTCAGCCCTGTAAATGGAGCATCACGCTTTGCTCAATCTGTCCTCCCAGCTCTAAAAAATATCCAAAATGCCATTTCTGCGGCCGGCCTTGGGAACCAAATTAAGGTTTCAACCGCCATTGAAACCGGAGTTCTTGGCAAGTCTTATCCCCCGGCAGATGGTGCTTTTAGATCCGATGTGAAATCTTATCTCAACCCCATTATAAGTTTTTTGGTGAAGAATCATGCCCCGTTACTTGTCAACATATACCCTTACTTTGCATACATTGGCAACAAAGCACAGATTAACCTTCAATACGCGCTTTTCACGTCTAAGGATGGGATTGTTGTGTCTGGTGGGATAAAATATCCAAATCTTCTATATGCCGAGATGGACGCTGTGTACGCGGCCCTGGAAAAAAGTGGCGGCTCGTCCCTGGAAATTGTGGTGTCGGAGAGTGGTTGGCCATCAGCTGGTGGAGACTCTGCATCTGTTGACTATGAAAGGACTTATGACACGAATTTGATTCAGCGTGTGAAAAATGGAACCCCCAAAAGACCTGGGCGGCCCATAGAAGCATACATTTTTGGTATGTTTGATGAAAATCAGAAGACCGGTGCAGAGACTGAGAAGCATTTTGGGATCTTTTTGCCAAACAAACAAGCCAAGTTCCCGATTAGTTTTAACTAGTACTTTCTATTGGATAACTAGTGTTGTATCCATATAAAATAAGAGCACTGCTTCAATATTGCCTCTTTGGAAGGCAACTACTCTAATAAAATGTCTTTTCGTTGAATTGAATGTACAAGAATGTTACAAAAACTCTTCCATAAATCGATATAATACAAACTGCGCAGTGTCGTTAGCAGGTTAACTATTTGTTGATTTTGGTCTGCTTACATTGTCGAATTGAACTTGGGAAATTCTTACCCACATCGGGTTCGGCCACGCCATAATTATTAGGTGTTCAATATTTTATACTTGTCATGTGATTAGTGTACAGTTTAGGGAGAGTGACCAATCACATGACAAGTGTATTAACACTTGCCGTATGATTGATTGGGTGCAGCTAAGCGTAGTTTGGACAAGAATTTTCCACTGAAGTTAATGCAAAACTTTTGGCTTTTACGTTTCAATTAAATTATCCATGATCATATTATAATCTATTTAATTTACCAAAAGTAGGGCGATTTACACTCTGCACCCTATAATTATTTTAAATAGCTCCTTTGCACCATTAGAAAATAAAAATAATAAATTGCACTCTAGAAAACTTTTAGTTTTGACATCAATGCACTCTCACAATTTTCAAATCAAAAGATCTATTGGAGTTGACTTTTTGTGAGGGTAAAATTGTCAGTCTAAAAAATACCAATTTTCTTCCAAAATCGTGGACATGATTTGAAAAATCTATTTGAGATATTTTACCTTTGTCACCAAATAGAAAAAATGAGTAATAATCTCCAAAACAATAATAGGTTTTTTGCAGCTAAAACTCTTTATTTTTCAAGTAAAATGTAAAAAAATATTCAAAAATAAATCTAAAGATTTAAGTGCAATTCGATCAATATAGTATGGCAATTAGGAGAAGTACCCCAAAATTTTTCATTTACTAAACATAGTTGTTAGACTTCTTGTTATGACAAGAAGAAATTATATTTGTAATATATTGTATTAAATATCTTTTTTGAAAAGTTTTGTTTGGGGTTATCCATAATAATTGCGTTAATCTATATTAAAATGCCAAATGAAGAATTTTTTTAGACCATTAGCATAAAGTTAAAATATATATATTGCTTTATTTTCTATTGATTATTCTCTCTCTCTCTCTTTCCCTCTCTCTTTTCCTTAACTAATTTCACCTATTGTTTTTAGTAAAGAACTTTTTCCATTTTTATTTTAACTCCAAATATTTGTTCTTGAAAATAGTGGTCTAGTTTAACAATTATCATGTTACTATAAAAGAATAAACGTCAATACGCAAAAGTCATATCTCTAATATATTGGAAGTATTTAGTGTATGTTACTCCTCCATATTAGATGATGGAGTTAAAGACAAAAAATATATTTTATTTTTTAAGCTAACAATTTTGCCCTTACAAAAAATCAACTCAAATGTATTTTTTGATCTAAAAATATTAAGGGTACATTGATGCCAAAACTAAAGATTTTATAGGGTGCAATATGCTATTTCTTTTTTCTAAAGGCGTAAAGTGACTATTTAAAATATTTTTAAGGTGCAAATTCCAAATTGCCCCAAAGTATCATCAAATATATGAGTTATCTCTAACATGTCATCTATAATTATATGTATTTGAAAGTAGCGTTTGACAACAATTACTTTAGTTGTATTTCTAAATTGATTAGAGAAAACATTGAATCTCCTTTCCTAGGTTAGAATATTCACTACCAACTTTTTTTTTATTTTTTTTATTTTCACTTTTCCCTTTCAACTTCAATAATTAGATTAACTTTTAGATCTTTTTTCATTTGTTTATTATTATTATTATTATTATTATTATTATTATTTATTTTCTTTGATAATGTTTTCTTCATATATTTTTAGTAATCTCCATATATATATATTTGTCTTCTTATTTTCAAGTTCTTGTTTCTTGGTTTGATTTTTTATTTTCTATTTTTGATTTTATTTTTTTCATATTTTTTACAAAATTAATGGGATTGTTAGAATTATATTTTTTTAAATTTATTCTAAATTTATAGAGTTTATACGTATTTTTATTTTCATAGATGATCTCTTTAACACTTTTATATCTTTTTACTCAATGAAATTATTCAAATAATAGTTTATTTTTTTATTTTTTTTATTTTTTTAATTCATCGAATTCCTATTTTAGTATTTCATTTTTATTGTTTTGGTTTTATAGATATATTTTATCTCTGTATTATTTTGTTGTTGTTATTTGTCCGTAATTTCTCATTCGAGTTCTTGATTTTTCTTTTATTTATTTTATATTTTTTTTATATACCCTTTCTTTTATTTATAATTATTTAGTTTCTTTGATACTCTTGTCATTGATTTATCTTTAAGCGATGTCCATATATCTGTCTTCTTCTCTCTTTCAAGTTAATTTCTTGGCTCGATTAATCATGATTTTATTTTTTGATTTCTTTTACGTTTTCCTGCAAAATTAAGGGGGCTTGTTGGATTCTTTCTGAATTGACTAAGTATATTGTTTATTTTTTATGCTCGTATACACGTTTAAAACTTTTATATCTTTTCACTTTATGAACATTTTCATACAATAGTTGTTTTTATTATTCTTTTTTTATTTTTTTCATTCACGTTTTTTAGTATTTCATTTTTATAATTTCTTTTATAGGTATATTTTTAGCAATCCCAAATTATTTTGTTTTATCTTTTAAAGCTCTTGATTGTTTTATCTGCTGTCTCTTTTATGTATATGTTTTGTGTTTTCTAATGGACGCAAATTTGTTTTGGTTCTAATATAAACTTGAAAAAAAAATTAACTATTTAATTGTTATTTCTGTCCAAATCATTTAATTACTTATATGTAAAGTATCTTAAGAATGAGTATACCATAATAGTTCATGTTATAGCATTTTGATTTTATTTTGAATTTTAATCTTCTTCATCGTATTATATCTTATATCCTCCCATTGGCTCTACCCTATAAGTTCTAATTTTATAACGTTTAAAAGATAAAATATTATACTTTTCTTTGATTGTACCAACATATTTTTTAACTTCTGTATTGACTTTTATATTAGCATGATATTTGGATTGACTTTTTATAAGACAAAAGAATAGTAATGATTCTATAAATTGAATAAAAATGAATTTGTATATAATTGTATGATATTAAGATAAATTTATAATATTTAATTGATTACATTTGACTGTCTTTTATTGAAATGTTATTATTTTTATTTATAATTGTTTATATAATATTAACTTATTATTATTATTATAATATTTAATTGATTATATTTAACTATGTGTTTTATTGAAATGTTATTATTTTTATTTATAATTGTTTATATATTATTATTATTATTTTACAATATGTAAAAATCAAATGTGCAATATAAAGTAATTAACATATATATATATACATATATATATATATATATAGAGAGAGAGAGAGAGAGAGTAAATATCGGGGATATCACGAACTTTACACTATTATTATATAAATACAGTTATACAATAACAAAAAACCCAATATTATTCGTAGATTTACAAAGATAAAATTATATTTATTAAACAATAAAATATTTGCGCTCAGTATAGGCTGTACGCTAGTATCAAATAAGCTAGCTCGAAACATGTGAAGACAATAACAATTACGTATTGTAGATGTGATACCATGCATATCTAAGATATGGAAATATTTTAAATGCTTTCAGAGCCTCTGTAGGTTCTATAATATAACAATTCACCCTTCATTTTTCAAAATATTCTTGATTTATTATTCAAAGTATCTTGATTTTTCAAAATGTCTGTGCCATCACACTGTGTAGTTGGCCGAGGTTTAGACGTATGTTTTTGTAGCTGTCGTTATCTTCGAATCAGCCTATTTTTGTAATTTTTGTACCCGTTTTTCTTTTTTGGCTACATATTTTTTGTTTAATATGCAGGTGTAACTGAATAGAGTTCTCTCACATGATAGCTCAAAATTTCTCCAGTCTTTTTGTCGATAGTCTTGGAAAATTACACATACACCCCTTGAGTGTTTGTGTAGATACAGTCGGACCTCTTGAGGTTTGTGTACCAACAGAAACCACCTTTATTGTCAACCTTCATCCTATACATTTACAGCCTCTAAACGATGTTGGTTGGGGTGCTTATTGTAATTATGTAAAGCATTTGAACCAAACATCAAGGGTGTAAGTGTAATTATCCCTTATTTTTGTGTCGAAAAGCAAAATTCTTGGATGGATAGAATGTAATACTTTAGCCTGTCCGAGATTGTGGGATCATGGGTTGCTTTTTAGAAAATTAAAGTGCCCAAGTTATAGTTTGTACTAAACTTTTATTTAGTAATCCCACAAGATTCTTAAATGTTTTCTATAGTTCATCTACTGACCTGTAAAGAGACTATGAAAACACTCGTATATTGATCCCTCTTTTTTTTTTTTTTTTAATAGGATTTTTGCTGGTTCTTTAATTAAACCACACGAGACATGACCTTGAAAAAGTATCGTAAAGTTCCTTTGTTCGTTCAGTTGTTGACCTATCTATGTTTCTAGCCCAAGAACACGTTCATTCTTTAGCTGTACAGAGACTTGATTTTTGTATTATTATAACAAACAAGATTTAAACTGCATAAAATTAATTCCGAACAACAATTATGTATTTAATGGATTATTAGTTTTTTAATTTTTTAGAAGAAATTAAAATATTGTTTATTTTACAAATATATTTTAACATCCTTTTTTTTAATAAATAATATTAAACTATATAAAATTCATTGTAAATACTAAGCAATGATTTTGTATGAAATAATTTATTTTAGCTCATTGTAGCTATCAAACAATAACTTGTGCTTAATTACACCGCCCCAGCTAAATTTAATTCGGTTCTGTATGTTGAGACTGGAAAACGCTATATATGTTTGAATTGAGGTATGCACTCAATATATAAGTTTTATTACACTTTTTTTTTTCATTTTTCAAAGAAATAATATGTGCAGAGTTTATTTATATTATTTAAGTGAATATTTCATTGATATTTCTTTTTCATAATACTCATATTATTTCGTGTTCTTGATTTAAGCTGTATTGGTTATTTAATTTATTATAATTTATTGATCGATTAGATAGTGTTCTTATTCTTTTTGTTTTATCATAATTTATAGATAAAATATTTTATTTTTTATTTTTAATTAACTGAATATCATTGTTTAGAATTTCACTAACTCAAGCGCGCGATTTGGCAGACGAAGAAGTATTTGAAAAGAAAATAAAATGTCTTAGAAGAATATTAATAATTGATAAAAAATAATTATCTAGATTGTTTGAAGCGCAATTGAAAGATTATCAATTTAAAAAATTGTCTTTTGGACCATGATCAGTTATGCATGAAAATTTACGAAGCGGCTTTAGAATATCAAATCATGTGGAATAATAGGAAAAATATATTAAATAAAGTATACTTCAAATTCTATTATCATTTTTTTATTATCAATAATTCGCTTTTGATGACCACAACAATTAATATTTTTTATAATAGTCACTTCAACAATATTTCCATAATCATGTTTGATATCATATCAAAAGTATAAAATCCTAAATTTTTTAAATTAATGGGTCTTACATTTTAAGCATTTGATAAACGTGCTTATTTTAAAATAGAAGTTATCTTAATTGAAATTTATGAAATTCACTTCACAAGTGAAATTGTTATACACCATGCTACAAAATTTAAAATTCAAACTGAATTTCAAACCATACAACTCATACTATTTATAAAAAATCCAACATTATATAAAATATATTTATAAAATATTGTTTGCATAAATTTCTTCCGGCCGCGCCGAAGTGGCCGCTCAGGGTTCGAACCGGCCGAGTTCGATGGGAAAACAGCCGATTCGAAGTGAGCTTCTTTGTGTTCGGGTGCGGGCGTACCAGTGTGCAGTAGCACACAAGTGGAAGTGAATGTGAGGTGGTTCGAATTGGAATTAATGTGAATAGAAGTGAAACAGTGATGCGCCTAAGACTTCTATCTGAAAAGCGATTGAATTGGAGTAGGCAAACACTACCCCTGAGGTTCTACTTGACTACAATTGAATGTAGGACTTAATAATTTAGCACTCTCAAGAATCGAAAAGGGTCAAAAAGCTTAAATCGAAAAGGAAATACATTAGAAGACGATAGCTACTCGCCATGTGGACCTTACAGGACTCGACTACATACACACGCATTGATGACTCGGGCCATATCTATGATAGAGATGCATTGAGCAGTCCCTAAGAACTCTAGCTACAAATCGGACACATTGATGACTCCAGCCATATCTACATGTGGTTGTTTTCAGAGGCTGTTTACTCCGACGAGCATTGATTGACTCCGTCTGCACTCCCCTTCATGCATGCGCTCGATATGAATGCTGGGTACCACTCCGCCGCATTGATATCTCACCTCGAACCGGGCCCAATCCGAGTGAGTGATGGCTACGACTTCGTGACGTTACGGAATGAGTGCATTGATATCCTCACTTCGAGCCGAATGAGGTATGGCTACAAACACCCCGTAGCGGTTTTCTACCTACTTGAACTAAACCTATTCTTTGTTCATTTAAGCTAAGGAATCAGAGAAGTGTGGACTTCTTGATTGAGAGAAGTGTTGTTGTAGTTGATTGATTGACGTTGTGTGTTGATTTCTGTTGATGTCCAGCTCCTTTTATAGGCTCCAAGCTGCAACCACATTCCTTTATTTTTGGAGTTGGATGACTTCAAAAGACTTGATTATTTGAATTGGATGGACCTCCTTATTTGTTGCTATGGCAGTTATGCCATCTTATTTTAATTTTAAATTTTCAGCAACACATGGCCTTTATTTTGGGCATGTGCAATATAACAATGCCTATTTTTAGCCATCTCCTAACAACCCCTAATTGTGAGGGATTTAAAATAAATATATTATTATATTTATTTTATTTTATATTTTTGGCCGATTGGGCAATGGGCCGTTATTTCATTTCGGCCTAGGCCTCCAACATGGGCTCTGTGGACGCGTCGAAGTGGCATGGGCCTTATTAATTCATTTCGACATGACGAAAAGGACTAAAATCAGCCCACTCTGAATTTATACAAAAATTCTTTTTTGAACTCAAACAAATATAAATATTATATAAAATATAATCAAATATGTCTATAGTCTCATACGTCGTGTTCGTTACTAGCGGTGTCTTGAGGCCTTCATCAGTCAAGTCTTTCTTCCAATGTAGTACTTTTCCACCATTATTTTTGCAACATTAATTATCTATCGTACGTTCAAGTTGTGTTCTTTGTCTAGTATTTCACCACACACACACACACACACACACAGAAACACACACACGTATATATATATATATATATATATATATATATATTCCAGTTTGACAACCTCAATTAATATGCCCACTTGTCACGGGCCACGTCCATGAGTCCTAATCATACATATTTGCGTCAATATTATTTGAGGAATTTTTCGCACTTCGCACTCCAAAAATATGTGAAAAGAGCATTTTTCATCCTCAAATAAGAAAATAGTATAATATACTTTGAAATTAGTTTCATAAAAAATATCAAATTTCACATTTAATTCCATTAGAGTTGTTTTGCCATATTTAGTCTCGTAGAAGTGGTTTTTATGCCACATTTAGTCTCACCGGCCAAAATTTTGCAGTCAAGTTATGAAATTGGATGACGTGTCTGCCTACCAAAACTATGTGACATTTTTCATCAGTTTATTGAGTATGTGGCACATGGCATAGCATTGATGAGTGTATAATGAAAATTAAAAAATAAATAAAATAGTTATTAAAAATATAAATATAAATTAATTAATATAATTATGCCGAATAATATAAAAAAATAGACAATCTATATTAAAAAAATAAATATTCAAAAAAATATAATACTTAAATAAAATTTATAATAAAAATACTTATACACACAATTTCACACACACACACACACACACAAACACATGCACCTGCACACAGACATGCATAACCCTGCATGCACACACAATTCAAATTTGTTAAAAAAAACAAAAGAGGAAACTCAAATCTAAAATAAAAAACAGAGAGAGACCCAGATATGGGGAGAGAGAGAGAGAGAGAGACTCAAATTTGAAAATAATGCAAAGAAGAAGATGGGTGGTTAGGTGGGGGATGGAGGAAGAAGAAGATGGTGGATGGGGGTGAGAAGAAAGGGGAAAAAAAAATTGGAGGCCTAGATCTAGAACATTACTAGAAAAATTATTTTGTGACCGATTTTGGCTTAAATCGGTCAATAAAATAGATTTGTGATCGAAAATCAGTCACGAAAACCTTAATCACAGTTTTTTGTGATCGAATATGTGACTGACTATTTTGTGACTAACTTTGTGACTAAAATTTTTGTCACAGAAAAAAAAAATAGTGACCGAAGTTTCAGTCATAAAATAAAGGGAATAGTGATTGAAATTTCGGTCACAGGATGGAAAGAATAGTGAACCTGATGGAAAAGATATTTGAGCTTGTAAACTTGATGAAAAAGGTGCGAATCTTTGCATTTGACTTATGGACTGTTGGAAAGAGTCAAACATTGCAGACAAGTTTAAGAGTGAATCTTGCAACTTCACGTTCTGCTCCTGAACTAAGTCAATTTTTTTTCTATAATCCTCAATCTCCTTTGATTGCTCTTCAATGTTCGTCTTTTGCTCATCTACTTTAAGTTTAAGGGCCCTAGTCTTCTTACCCTCCAATTTGCCTCTTGCCTAAGGAACAACAGTTGATCGAGATTGACAAGACTTTAAAAGTTTGGCCACACCTGGAAGACCATATGCTTGGCCTTTTTTCAAACCTCCATAAAACAATAAAACTATTTGTCAAATTTCTACGATTGTTTAACATGTATGCAATGCTAGATTCATTCATATGGAAAACTCAAAGCCAATGCAACAAAAATTTAAATTTTGACTAACTTATGAGGGCAAAGATCACATGAAAATCTATAATCATACATATATTCTAAAAATTGTTAGTTCACAAATATTACAAATAACGTAGTCAAATCCCCCAAATCATAGAAGTACACACATACTACAACTCGTAAATTTATATCAAAATGTACAGACTACTGTATAATCTCCCTAAATTTGAGACAATTACCAAGTCACATAATCTTAATGCAAACAATAAAAAACATCCTAAATATAAATAATTCAATTAGGCATTTACCAAGTCACATAATCTTAATGCAAACAATAAAAAGCATCCTACGATTGTATAACATTTATGCAATGCTCGATTCATTCATAAGGAAAACTCAAAGCCGATTCAGCAAAAATTTGAACTTTGATGAACTTGCGAGGGCAAGATCACATGAAAATCTATAATCATACATATATTCTAAAAATTGTAAGTGCACAAAAATAACAAGTAACATAGTCAAATCTTCCAAATCATAGAAGTGCACGTATACTACAACTCATAAATTTATATCAAAATGTACAAACTACTCTATAATCTCCCTAAATTTGAGACAATTACCAAGTCACATAATCTTAATGCAAACAATAAAATACATCCTAAATAAAAATACTTCAATTAGACAATTACCAAGTCACATAATCTTAATGCAAACAATAAAAAGCATCCTAAATATAAATATTTCAATTATACAAACACCATGTTCAATAAATCATATTCAACACAAATGAAAAATCATACATTTACAATGCCTCCTTTTCTAATGTATGTTTTGTTTCTACTCATAGAAACCAATACAAACAACCCCCCCAAAAAAAAAGAAATTACATGAATATAGTCATCTTTTTCAAAACTATATAAATAAAATATAAAAAATAAATGGAGTGGGTAGGTGGAGAAAGAGCTACTGTTTGGGTGGGGGTGGGGGGGGGGGGGTAGGGGGCGGTTGGCGGGCCGGTGGGAAGAGTGGCGGAGGGTAGGCTGGTGAGGAAGAGGGGCGGCAGCCCAGATCTGGCCTGGGGGCTACCGCCCGTGCTTGAGCAAGGCTGGGGGTGCCGACTGGAATATAGGTGGTGGCGGGAAAGAGGGGCGGCAGCCCAAATTTGGGCTTGGGGCAGCCGCCAGCGCCTTAGGGGAGGGTGGTCAGCCATGCTAGGGGGGGGGGGGGGTAGAGTACCTAATTTAGTGATGTTGGGGAGTTGAGAGTGTGAAAAAAATTCTAAGTTAAAACTCAACTTTTTAACCTAATTTGCGATCGAAAATTCGGTCACAATTTTTTTTTTAAATTTGACATTAATAAATATTATTCAAACATTGTAATTACTATTAAATTTAATATATCTAATATTATTTTTGAGTAATTAATTATTTATATTTTCTATATGTATATCTAAAACACTTGTTAAATTTTCAAATTATTATTCAATTCCCTTAATGCAATTTGACTAATTACTTAGTTATCTCAATTTAGTTGGATCAATTACTCAAATCCCTCAATTCAATTGGATTAATTACTCAGTTTAAACAATACAATTGAACTAATTATTCAATTCGACTTATTCAATTAGATTAATTACTCAATTCCACTCATTCAAATATATCAATTATTGAATTCTCTCAATTCAATTGGACAATTTATTCAATTTTTCCAATTTAATTGAACCAATTACAAAATTTCCTCCAATTTCATTGGACTAATTAGACATTGGTCTTAATTCAATTGTTCCAATTACTCAAATTCCACAAATTAATTAAATTAATTACTCAATTCCCCTCAGTCAAACATATCAATTACTCAATGCTCTCAATTCAATTGGGCAATTTATTTAATTTCTCCGATTCATTTGAACCAATTACCAATTCCCCCCAATTTCATTGGACTAATTACTCATTGCTTGTAATTCAGTTGGTCCAATTACTCAAATTCCACAATTTGATTAGATTAATTACTCAATTTTTCCAATTGATCAATTGAAATAGTTATTCAATTTCCCTTATTCAACTATATTAACTACTCAATTTCCCCGATTCAACTGAACCAATTACTCAATTCCGCATCTTAGTTTGACTAATTACGCGATTTCCTTAATTTAACTGAACAATTACTCAATTTTCCCAATTCAATCAGATTATTACTCAAATTTTCTTCAATCAATTGGACCAATTTTCTTCAATTCAATTGAACATTCGGTCACAAGCTTCTTTCGAATTGGAAACTATGGTGACTGATATTTCGGTCACATAATGCCTTTCAAATGGGCAAAACATTTGTGACTGATAATTCAGTTACAAAATTTATTAAAAGATAAGTGTTTATTTTGTGACCAAACATTCGGTCACGAATTTCTTGCGAATTGAAAACTTTTGTGACCGAATGATATGTCACAAATGTTATTAAAAGATATAGAATATTCGGTCACAAAATTATATGATTGTGGCCAAAACTTTTTGTGACCGATGTTGCAGTCACAAAATTTCTTCAAAGATAGGGATTTTTTGTGACTAAAAATTCGGTCACAAATCGCCTTCGAAATGAACAAAACATTTTTGACCGATAGTTCAGTCACAACATTTATTAAAAGATATGTGTTTTTTTGTGTGACCGAACATCCGGTCGCAAATTTCTTTCGAATTGAAAACTTTTGTGACTGAACGATCGGTCACTAAACTTCTTTAAAGACATAGGTTTTTGTGACTGAATATTCAATCACAAAATTATATGATTGTGGCCAAAACATTTTGTGATCGATGTTTCGGTCACAAACTTTCTTTAAAGATATGGATTTTTTGTGACCGATAATCCAGTCACAAAATGTTTTTCAAATGAAAAAGGTTTTGTGACTGATTGTTCAGTCACAAAAGTTTTAAAAGATATAGATTTTTTGTGATCGAATATTCGGTCACAAACTTCTTTCAAATGGACAAAAGATATTTTGTGACCGATCCTGCAGTCAAAAAATTCTATCATGTGCATAAAATTTAGTGACCGAATATTCGGTCACAAAAAGGTTTTAAACATAAAAACTAAAAAGAAAAAAAATAGATTGTTCTGTGACCGATTTTTCGATCACAAAATATCTTTAAGTGTATGGTTTTTTGTGACTAAAGCATCGGTCACATTATGCTTTCAAATGGAAAAAAAAGTTTGTAACCAAATTTTCGGTCACCAAATTCTTTAAAGACATAGATTTTTTGTGACCGAAATTTCAGTCACAAAGTTTTTCATTGCACTCAAATTTTAGCGATCGAAAATCCAGTTAGAAAATTATCATTAGTAAAAAAAGGTTGAATGTCACCGAAATATCGGTCACAACTATCTTGTTTCATTAAAAAAATATTAGTGACTGATATTGCGGTCACAAAGTTGCAGTAATATTAATAATTTTTTTTTGACATTTTTTTAAAAAAAATTCGATAGTAATTTAAATTTAAGTAAATAAAAAATTATTTTTGATTTGTTTGTGGCCAAAATGTTCATTTTAGTAACCGATTTGGCAATCACAAAGAGATTTTCCTTCTTCTATAAAATTGGTCACAAAAGCGGCCACAACTCTACATTTTTTGTGACTGGTTGAGTTCGGTCACAAAATTCGGTCACAAAAAAATAATTTTTCTAGTAGTGGAAGAAGATGGTGGTGGTGTAGGTGGTGGCGGCGGGAGGAAGAAGATAGGGGCGATGGCGGTGGCGACGGCTCCAGCAGGAGAGGGAGGGAGTTTGGAGGGGAACATGGCGAGGGGAGAGGAGTGGTTGGGTGGGGTGGGGGGTTTGAATTTAGGCATGTGAGAGAGTGTGAAATTGTGTGTGTGTGTGTGTGTATGTGTGTGTGCGCGCAAGTGTGTGTGAAATTTTGTGTGTGTGTTCTGGTGTTTGTGTGTGTGTGTGTGTGAAATTGTGTGTTTGTTTGTGCATACAAGTATTTTTATTATAAATTTTATTTAAGTATTATATTTTTTGAATGCTTATTTTTTAATATATATTGCCTATTTTTTTTATATCATTTGGCATAATTATATTAAATATTTTATATTTATTTTTTTAATAAGTATTTTATCTATTTTTTTAATTTTCATTCTACACTCATCAGTGCTATGTCATATGCCACATACTCAATAAATTAACGAAAAATGCCACATGGATTTGGTAGCCGGAGTCGTCATCCAATTTCATAACTTGGCTGCAAAAGTTTGGCCGGTGGGAACTAAATGTGGCACAAAAACCACTCTTATGGGACTAAATGTGGCAAAACAACTCTAATGGGACTAACTGTGTAATTTGATATTTCTTATGGGACTAAAAATAGAATTAACTCTTTAATTGTGCATAGTGCTTCACTAGTTTATTTTTACTGTGTAAGGTGCAAATTATTATATGTTTGAAATATAAAAATTACCTTAATTTATTTATTTATTTATTTATTTTGAGCTTTACAAGAAGTATAATGTTAGACAAATAGGAAGAACATTATCCGAATATAGGTCTTGTGATGACCCAGTAATCCTTATTAGTTAAATAATTGATATAAAACCTTATGTTTCTTGAAAATGTTACTATTACTTGTTGTTTTCAAATTTTAGTCTGCCATTGAAATTAACTTACAATTTGAAAGGTAAAGTGTTAATTTTCGTATTTCGATTACCACTCATGGAAAATTCATCTGTTAAATATTATGACTCTTCAAAAATAATATAAATAAGTATTATAGACTTTTATGCATGGAGAATATGCAATTTTGAATAAATTACATGATTTTCTAAATTTTAGACAAATTTGACATTCTAACACAATTTTCGAAATTCTATGTCCTAAATTGCAATGTTCGAAATATAACTAAAACATTTTTAATTTCTGGGATATATACATGTAATTTCAGATTTATAAAGATTAAATTTCATAATTTTGAAAATTT
This sequence comes from Petrea volubilis, assembly GCA_026212405.1. Taxonomy (NCBI): domain Eukaryota; kingdom Viridiplantae; phylum Streptophyta; class Magnoliopsida; order Lamiales; family Verbenaceae; genus Petrea; species Petrea volubilis. Next base: position 23,953,968 of record CM047874.1, on the reverse strand, counting down.
TCTAAATTAATTATGAATTTTCGGATTTTATGCCCTAAAACCCTAATTTTCGATTTTTACAAAAATAAATAAATACAAATTCGAATTTTTAAGGAAATAAAGGTATGATTTCAGATTTTATAAGATGAGGACAATCAAAATCAGATTTATCAGATTTTATTTGATTTTATTTGATTTTGTGTTAATATTTTATTAAAATATCTTCCTACAACTATTTGGTGAATCTAGAAAATCTTATACTTGGAGCATTCTAATGAGTTTAGGGCTTGAATCATCATATTAGGCCAACACACAATATAATTTAGGGTACAACTCATATTATTTAGGGTAACATTTGTGTAAATTACAACCACAATTAGGTATGAACATAATTAATGTTAGGCCTAGTTGGAAGATCACATTAATTAACAAGATAAACCCTAATAAAATAATCTTGTTTCTTGGGCAACAACTATAAATAGGAGGGGGGGTGATCTTCATTTCCATCATACACACAATACAAATCCCGCCTAACACACCCCCACCCACACTCACCTTACTCTCAATACCCAAAACACTCCATATTTATAAAATATCTTCCACCCACATATGTATATATATAAACCTTTCTTTTTACCTACATATATACCTAAAAAGCCTTCTATATCTTCTTTTTTTTCCCTAGAAATATTTCAAGGTAGGAGTATTATTTAACTTCATGAGTAGAGCAGGAATTTAAGTATCTTGTAAGTTTTAGATATTTTATGCTTTCATTTTCATTATAGTATTATGTGAAATTATGTGTCTACGTGCACCTATTCAAACACACACGCACCTTATGGGGTTGAATGATATTTCTACTTAACCGTCGCGTTGACTCCTCTTTTCCAATACTTTTTACACAGAAATGAAATAGCGGATCAGAGTGGCGCAGCGGAAGCGTTTCAAAGCCATTTACGCAATAAAGTTACTTTTGTATTTCTTTTGAAAATTGTAACTTTTGTATTTTGTACAAATTTTATGTGAAAATTATTATTTATACAACTATGAAAATATTTACCGTTGCGCGTTTCAGTCCAATATATTTTAATAAAATAAAATGGTATTTTTCCGGGTCATGACAGGTCTAATTTAAGAGATACTTTTCAAATGTTAATTTAGAAATTTATATAGTTCAAAATATCTAAATATTATACTATATTATCTTTTTCTTGGCGTTTCACAAGGGTCTAGCTAGGTAATGTCAAATAAAAAAACTCTAACGAAAAGAACTAGAACGGGAAATTGGGGAGGTCTATATATATGTTTTTGATAAACATTTGTGTTTCAAATATATAGATGTAAAATATTTAAAGTGAGATAGATAGTTCGATAGAAGGCTAAAGCGATGCGTTCATTATAATCTTTATTGATATTAGTTTCAAATGAAATTTATTCTTTTTAAGATTTTACATTTAACACTATACCATGAAAAATACGAAAACATTTAATATGATATAGTTTCTAAAGATATATTTGATTATATAAAAATATAAATATTAAAATACAAATGAATATTTATTAATTTGTTCTTGAATTTACTTAAATAATTTTGGGTAGTTATCTATTCCTCACACTGTCCCACAATCTTCACCTACATCATATTTGTGTAAAGCATTAAGAGTTAATTATATCAAGGATTTGAAATTAAAATTACGTAGGATAAATTAACAAATAGATATGGATTTGCACTTCAAACTCTAAGAATAAATTAATGAGACACTTTGCACCTTGAGACAATTAATTTAGATCAGGGTGCAATTTGCTAAACCCAATTAAATTTATGCTAATTTCACAATATATTGTACTATTCTGTTTTATTTAAAAGTGTAAGTGATCATTTCACGCGTTTTCTTTCTTATTGTTGGACAAAATCACGTACTACGCACGTGGCCGTTTGAAATAATTTTTTGATATATACTTAATAGCCTTATGTACAACTGGTTCTTTTTGCTGTCACAAAATTTATAAACTTTGGTAATTTATTATCAAATGACCCCAAAATGAATAGGGACGAAATTGTCGAACTACAAATTAAAATCTGCCGATAAAGTTTATTTCCGTACTGATGACTTGAACCTCGCTTGTCACGGGCCAAATTGATCGGTCAAAACTTGCTCACCACAATACTATTGACCTGGTTCCGACGGACTTTGTGCGGGCGACGCCCTCAATTTTTTGACATAGAAGAATCCCATCTCAACTACGTTGTTCGCCTTAGCTTCCGCCGGTACAAAACCGCGCCCCAATCCGTAGTGTAGGAATTGACCAAAACGGGGATTTGGTTCACAATCGGCTTTCTCCTCTTCCATTGCAATTTCACAATTCTTCAGCGGGTGGGTGATTATTCCACTGTGATGAGATATTTGTATTCAATGAAAATAAAACCGAAGAAAAGTTAATATATCCGAGAAAAATGAGATTTTGCCATGTATAGCATTACCTTTCTATTTCTATTTAATTAAGGACACTTACAAGTTACATGTTACACAAATTATGCACATAGTATTTGAGTTTATTGATTCTAAAATATCTCAATCTAGCGAGGACCATTAAATCATGTTAAAGTAGTGCACGACAAATCAATGAGATTGTCAATGTTTTTAAATACTCTTCATACCAAATAGTCTTTTCAATTAATAATAAAAATGAAAGTTCATACTTTTTTGGTCATCTTCATCATAATGTGTAAGTTATACTTAAGTATAATCTATATACATATGGTTGAAGCTCCTAGATTACATAAGACTACGAGACTTGACCTCGCATAGAGAGGAAGGTCTTAAAACATGTCTCTAAGGCGTGATCTAAATCACTCAAATTTGAAGAGTCTAACAAATACCAGGGGCATTAATATGATTCGTATTAAGCCTTATACTTATGCATATCTCAAATGGGAGAATGTCTTATTTCATAGATATCGAATGTAGAGACATTCATGTACATACGTAAGTGTTCATTAGAGAATGAGTTCACTGAGAATTCCATCGAGGAACACCTAAATGGGAGCATTAGTTGTACATCGAATTAGGATTGTTTATCAGCTTATGGTGTGCATTAATTAGTCTTTAGACTTGAGGCTTCATAGTAAGCTTGTACATGCGTATTTAAACTTTGATATAGGTACCGACCTCATGGCGGGTCTTAAGGCATCTATGTTGGGTAAGATCTATCATGTATGAAGGTTTGTGAGAGTTGATAAAAAATCCATTTACTCACCTCATAAAGTAGGTGAATCTCCTATATGTTCTATTTTAATTAGTCTACGAAAATCTGTGGCTATGGTAGAGGCAATAATTAGAAATGAGTTTTCTAAATCGATTATCAAAAACACTAGTTATAAATAAGAATCATAGGATTGGGGATAAAAGATTTTTTGATAAATTCCATATCCTAAACCTCAATCGAGGGGATTAGATAATGGAGGGAATGTATTTGTACGATAATCGTAAACGGACGGGTTCATGCATTATACTTCAACTATTAAATAGGCGTCGTGGTCTTGTGGTTGGACATCGGCCATGATAGATGGGTATTATTGGATTAGAAAGAGTTCTAATTCATAAGTGATTAATTAAATGAATTTAAAAATTGATTGATGAACTTGTCATCTAAAACATTGCAGCGAGTTGTGAGCTCATTTCTAATCGATTGGTGAACCTAAAGGATCACACATAAATGAATGGATAAACTCCTAAATGTATATGAAACAATTAATAGAGATTAAATCAGAGTGTTGATTTAATTGATTGGGATGGAAAATATATTCGATTGATTTGAGTCGATTAATTTATTGATGGATTTAATTGAATCAATGTGCTGATTTAATTAAATTAAATTAAAAAATTAATTTAGTTGGGCTTGAGAGTTCAATCCATTAATTTATTGGATATCATTTAATCAATAGAATAGATTAAAATAGTTGTTGGGTTCAGTTAATTTAATTGAACAAAAAGTGTTAACTTAATTGGGCATCATTGCCCAAGCCCATTAGTTGATTTAGTAGATAAAATCAATTTAATGAAATTGACGGAGAAATTAATTAAATAAAGATTTAATCAATTTAGAATTACTATAAGAGTAGTGATTCTTATCAATCGTGGAATTAAAAAGGGAATCTATCTCCGAAGAGTTGGAAATAGAATTGAACACAAAATTACTTGGATATCTCTTATCAACTAGCCGGCCATTTGATATATATATATATATATATGTGTGTGTGTGTGTGTGTGTGTGTGTGTGTGTGTGTGTGTGTGTGATTAAGACAATGAGACAAGAGATGGGAAAAACCACTAAAAGCTAGAAAGGCATATATTGTTTCTTGTTTTCTTTTTCCAACATGGCCGAGGGATTACAAGTCATTCATTGATCTCAGATTGTTTTTCCTGATGGAGCCGTGATCTTCATGGTTAATTAGAAAGATCAATTCCAATTCTTGATTTTTTCTTTGGCCGTATGGCATACGTTTAGTTCTCCCGTTCCATTTTTGCGTGCGATTGATTATTGATTCATTAAAATATAAATACATATCCACCATTCTTAATTATTCCTAAAAGAATTTAGGAATTATTTTAAAAGTTAGAATAAACATAAGTTCATATACAACTATATGGTTTTCGATTCGATTCCAATATAGAATCAAAAACTTGAGGAGATCCATTCGTGTGAACTACTTTATAGAGAAAATACTTGGACTCCTATTTGCATAGATATGTTCGGGTTGATGAGGGTCAATTTCATGGATGCGGTTCGGATGATTGAGATCAAATCACAAACTCAAGGATAATTCGTATTTGAATATGACAATTCCCTACATCAAAAGGAAGGCTTATAAGATACAATTTCGTTTGAACTTTAATAAATGTGTTGGTTGTTTGCATAAGATCCGTGTCGCAATAGTAATGGGATGCATTTTTACATAATAGTTGTATGTTAAATTTTTATATTTCCGATAAGTTAGCATCCCGGAAACTATGCGAAACTAACGGTGGTATTAAAGCCAATTATGCAACTTGAACATGTCTATTGTTTATTACTTGAATTGAATAGAGATTCGTTCATATAAATTGCATGTTTAGGATTAAATTGTTTAATCGATTTCGTTTTGAATTTGTTGGATCAAGTTTCAATTTCTATTGAAAAATAGTTTTTCATGCTTCATTCTTCTTTTGTGTAATTGAAATTATTTGAAATATAAGAACTAAAGAAACCAAAAGCGAAAAAGAAAATATTGGATTTTCTCTTTTATTTTTGTTTCGATTAAACTTTTCAAATATTATTGAAATTGAAACTTGAATTAAAATTTTAATATATATATATATATATATATTCTTTAATTTTTTAAATTTTTTAATCCAATTTGAAATTCAATAATGAAAGTTTACATGTAATCACATTGGAATTTGAAATTTGTGATTCCAATTAAATAAGGAGTTTTGAATTTCAATTTAATTGGAATGGGAAATTCAAATTCAAATGGGATTGGTGAATGGCCAAGTAAATTAGGATTTGAGGGTTCTAGTTTAAATTGGATTTGTCAATTCGAATTGGATTGGAATTGATAATCCCAATCAAACTTGAATTTGAAGTCCATATTCAATTGGGATTAGAGAATCCTAATTAAATTAGGATTAGGACACTCCAAATCAAATTAGAATTGGAAATCCTAATTGGAATTGGATTTAGAAATCCTAATTGGAATTAGAGAATTTCAACTGAATAAAGATTAAAGATTGAAATTAAAATTAGGATTGTGAATTCTAATTATATTTTAAATCAATTAGTCCAACTTGTTATTGGATTAGAGAATCCAAAACATGAAATGATTTTAATCTTGAATTAAATTGAAATTAGATTTCAATTAATTTAAAATTTAAAATTTATTTAGAATCTTGAATTCAAGATTCGTATTTATTAGATAAATATGCAAATCTTTAAATTATGTGTAAATTTAAAATTTTGCTTTTATTTGTTCTTGAGATGAATGGGATGATCAAAGGATTCTAGACCTTTTATTTATGGTTAATTTATTTGTGATGTGATTGGTTTTAAAAAGGCTTGGGTGTCTCTTACTCTTTTCTTTTTTACTCTTGATGTAGAATTCCCCTTCCCCTCAAATGTACTCTCCTTGAATTTATTCAAGATTTCTTAATTTTGAGATGTAATGAGAGTGGACTACTTAGGGGTGAGAATAAATCACAGGTGATGGATTTTTCAAGAAAGCGAAAAGCAAGAAGCGTTCAAGGCCCATGAATGTATGGGATACATTTGATGTAATATATAGGTATTCATTTTCGTTATTACTTGATTGTACACCCTAGATTGACCTTAGGTCCATGATTGGCTCTCATGGACCACTTAGGACTGGCCTTTGATCATCGGAGATTAGGAGCATGCTAGGTTTTATTTATTATGCTTTATGTTGTCTATTTTATTATGTATGTTCATGCATGCAAAGGATAGATAACCGAAATAATATAATAAATATGGATTTGACGAGGTATTGCAGATATACCCGAATAATTTACCCTTACTTGAATAGTTGAAGTTCTAATTTAATATTAAGTTAACATGGACAAACATTGAAAGGGCATTTCAATGGTCCATGCCTTCCATCAACAGGTATCAACTTTCTAGATTATTACATTGTCTCACGAGTGGAATGCAATAATTATGAAAAGCCAAAATTAATATCTAAGTATAGAGATATGTGTTTTTGCTATCTTGGTTACGACATGGTCTCATGAGTCGTGGTATGACCGTAACTAAGGTAATGAAAACTTAAATTGATGGGTTCGACTTAACATCTATTAGCATGGATGTCTCACGAGTCATAGGTCCATGTGAAAAAAGAGGCAAAATAAATCGTTGGTGGTTGTCGAATCCACCAAAAATAAATTCTGCTTTTGTAACTACAAAATTAATTCGTAGATGAGAAAGGTCAATTCCACAGGGAATAAATTGTTGATTACTTTCTAAGATAATCAAGAGTTAAAAAGAAAGTAAAATAGAAAGGGGGGGGGGGGGGAGTTGTATAACAAGTTCATAAAATAAAATAAAAGTAAGAAAGAAATCAAAAGTAAATGTATATGAACAAAGGCTCAGTCAAGGGTAATTCTTTGCGCAATGTTTTCATGGATTGATCATCGATTCAAATATAGCTTTTAATTCATGCAATAGATTGGTTATAACCTTCAGAGAACTCGTTCAACCTAATCTTTCCTTAATAATAGGCTAGACACGCGAACGCGATGACTAATCCGTAATTAACGAATAATCCTAGTCGAACGATAGGATTTAATCCGTTAACAGCATTAAAAACTAGAAAGACCAAAATCCTAGCCAACAAACCTACAAACGTGGTTGCTCGAAACTAGATTGTGTATTTTCCGTAGTATAGCAAATTATACTATTTTCTACTTGTGTTGATTCAATCAAATAATTACGGATTTGATCTAATTAACTGGAACTATAAAGAAAAACCGGCCGAAATTGCACGACTAACAAAACAACAATAAGAGATTGAGTTTTCCCCAAAAACACAAAAAAATACACAAATATTGCATAAAATTAAAAGACAAATAAATCAAATAGATCTCACAATCCTTGAAGAAAACATGGCTTGAATTACTCCTTGACTGAATAAAGAAGTTTAGTCACGAATGATCATAAAATATAAAAGCTGAAAATTTAAAGACTAAAACTAAGACTAAAATAAAGATTCAAGATCTGTAGACAAGGTCTACACTCGTGTACATATAGGGCTCAAACCCTTGATCAAATTCCTAACAGGACTAGGATAATTCTTTGGAAAGCCCTAGACTTCGTAGGCAAGAAGAGAGTTTGTTTCCATATTTAACTCTTGCCAAAACGAGATCCTTCTTTTCCATTCCCGCGTAGGAATTGCAACCTATAGGGCATGATCACGCCTTGTGTGACAAGCTTGATTATTTCCATGTTTAGCCCTCCGACTTTTTTGTATGACAACCTTCTGCACTTTTTACCATCTTTTAGGCCTTTTTGGGCTCCTTTTCATAGATTTTTACCTACGATAAATAAGAAATAGATTTGGTGAAATCCTAATATATTTAAAATCCAACTTTAATCAAAAAAAGTGAAATTGTGGCCTATAACTTGGTAAAAATAACACGTTATCAATCTAGAGTTGCACTCATATGCAATCGGCAATGTTGTTGCCTACCCGAAGCTTGTGATTAAATGTCTCACGAGTCGTGGGTCCAAGTACAATGTTCAGACTTGCGCAAGTGCATGCAGTCGTACAAGTAATATAAAGTGAGTCGAGTGTCGAATCCACAGGGATTGTGATTTGGCCCGTAAAATTGACTCGTGTTGTTTATCTAAATTGATCAAACTGAGTGGTGGTTTTGATTTCCTAAATAAATCCTAATTTTCTTAATAAAAATGACTTGCGAAATACAATAATAACAAATAACCAAAGCGAGAAAAGCAAGTGCAAAGTGGTTTCATTCACGTAATTTGCTATTCTAATCCAATCCCTAAGTTGAGTGGTTTCGTGGTTGTGTGAAGCCTAGGAACAAATATATCCACAATCTCTCTCGAGCATTGCGGAATTAATTCATACAATTCCTCTAAGCCTAAGACTAACCAACTTTCATTCAATTAATCCCAACTTTAGAAGTATTTGTATGAATTTTTAAACATTGCCTTAAGGCTCAATCAAAGTTAAATTCATTCTCATGCAACTTTAACCCAATTGATCTCGTCTAATTAGAGCTAATATCGCGAATCGTCTCTCGACCTCATCACGATTCTCAAATTCGATAATTAGGAGTGATCAAACCCTAACCACATATTAACCATTAAACAAGAATCACACAACAAAGAAAATATACGAAAACAAATTCAAACTCACGAGATTTTCATAGAATAGCAAAAACGATGAACTACACCATCCTTACACTTAATTAAAATTAGTACATAATGAAATTAAACATAAAAACGAAATATGGAAGAGAATTCATGAAAAGAGAAAAATGAACTTAATTGCTGGAAATTTCAGGCGCAAAACTCCTCTCGTTCAGTTGTTCTTCCCTTCGATCTTGATTTCTCCCTTCTTCCGTTATCCACAAGAATCCCCCAAAAGATGAAGACTAATGAAAGAAAAATTCTAAACTCTAAAGCCTAGCTCCAAAAACGTGAACAGTGGCTGCCCTTATATTTCTGGACTTAAAAAGGGCAGAAAAACCTTAGAGACACCTTCCAAAAATAGAGTCCTAATCGCACTAGGAAAGTTGTAAATTTCTACCGCGGATCTTGGGTATGTACCCGAAATATTTTGGGTACGTACCCAAATTTACAGATTCATCCAACTCCCCACTGACTGAAATTGGGTACATACCCGAAATATTATGGGTACGTACCCAAATTTACAGATTCGTTTTTTCTCAAAATCTCTCAAAATCTCTAAAATTGGGTTGGTATTCGAAATATCTTGCGTAGGTACCCAACTCTTGATTTCACTTTTTCGTCTCCTTTATAGTATTTTTGCCATCTCACCTACAAAACACGATTTATCTCAAATTTAGGCAAAAAGAAGTTCAAATGGAGAAAAATACATGATAAGTCCGTCAAAATAAACATAAAAACCAAGTAGAATTACGGACTTATCATACAACACTTTGGGATCTTGATACCTACTAGAGAAAAACGTGTTTTTCTTCGAAATCCATTATAGGGTCTTAGCGATTTGATAAAATAGTGGGAGGTAACTTATAATAAAAGATCATATCATATTTACAATATTATTAATTGAAACTAAGCTTATTTTTCTGCTTGTATTTCCAAATATTGTTACTTTGCAAATGTTTATTAATTCACTCATAATATTACCTCGAAACTAGAATCAATTGGTCCCAATCATGCTCATGGCAAAAGAATTTCAAAAATGTCTTGAAACTTTCTAAAAATGACTAATTAGTTCTAATGATTGCCTCTATGACTTCTGAAGTATTAGAACCAAATGGGAAGGGCTCCTACAAGGGTATGAAACTGTTATACCACACAATAGTTAATAGTAGGCCCATTGAGCACAAGATGTGTTTTCTATTGTAAGAAGTATGGACATTGGATAAAGGAACTGCAAGTAGAGTCTTGTACTTCTATCCAAAAGGAATGCTTGTGGAAGTTTATCTTTTGATTAATAGTACTTCTTGGGTATTAGATACTCACTATAGCGCTCATCATTACAATGTGTTGCAAAGATGATAGAAAGACATGCGATGAGTTAATCTCATGATTAATGAACATCTCTAGGATATTAATTGTTGGCTATCATGAATATCTATGCAAATTATTGCATAAGACAACCAAGAAGGTCATGAGAAATTAATATTAAGATTAACTGCATATCTAAAGCTCATTTATGCAAAGGGTTGCGAGTGATGCTAAGAACGAATACACTAAGTGATGGAGAGTATGTCCTAAAGCTAAGAAGCAACGGGTTACTTCAATGGCAAATAGGACAAGATCACTTAGTAACTCTGGACTATATTAGGATAAAGTTAAATAAACATCCATTGATGTTCCCAGATTACTTTGATTAATCAAATGGAATATCACTAAGTGAACTTTGTCTAACTTTATCTCCAATATATTGGGCTGTAAGTTCAACAAGAAAAGAACCGCAAATAAGATGATCAACCCTCAGTTGATTTAAGACTTTCGACTTAGACATAATTCCAACAAATAGAATATACAAGATGATTTCATTAGGATCTATCCTTTAGACGAATCTAGAGAAATTGACTAATTGTGTATCCTATCCAAAGGGAATAAATGTATAAAGTCAAAGTCAACATACCAAAGCATCCATTGGATTATGATCTATAAGGATGTTAAAAGCTCACTAAAGTGTTAGTGTGCATGATAAGTACCAAGACTTTATTACTTATAGCAATGACCTAGGTCACAATGAGCTTGTAGTTAATGAGGCACAAAGATCGAGGTTATTTTTGAATTGTTCAAAGAATTCAACAGGAATGAATTCCATAGCCACCTTAAAGAGAATTGGATTCTCTCACAATAAGCTCTATACGAAAAACACTATAGAAATATGGTTCACTCCTTAAAGAGTTTCACAGTTGTTCCTCTATGTTTATGAGGTTACATCTAAGAACCCTATGTGACGATACTAAGAGTAGTACCCACCAAGGCAATGTCCAAATGTCACTCAGATGTGACAATAAAAGGCTACTTTTATAATCTTACTTGAAGATTTAAAGCTTTCAATTATGTGGAGAAGTTAGTAGGAGTCAAGTTGGGTGCAAGATCCATCTTGTGATTAATTGGTGGGATATCTAAAATGTCTTCTAGATATTATTTCTAGGATCCAGTGGAACAAAATGTTTGTTTCGAAATGAGTTATGTCCCTAGTGACTAATTCTCTACTAAATAAAAATGGTGGGATCACAAATCTTGAAAGAGTTCAAGAAAAAGGCTTTAGCCCCATAAACAATAGAAACACAGTTACAAAGAAACAATGACTTGTAAATGCATCTTCTGAGAGATCTAGCAGGATTTCTAAATAAGCCTGAATAGGGAGATTATGTTAGACATAAACTCAGGGATATGGCTGTGAGCCATGCAAACCCAAATGGACTCCAAAGACTCTAGACAAGTTATAGAACTTGGTAGATCCTCTGCAAAGAGTTGAGTTATATGATTGAAAATCGATCTACGAGTGTAAGTTTGGAGCAATTGGAGAGATAGTGACCTATAAGACAAGATTGGTTGCTAAAGAATACCCACATGGGTATATTCACCAATCATGAGGCCCAAAATCATTTGGATTAACTTTGCCATTGTGAATAATTTGATTATCAAATTTGACAAAATATATGAAGATTGACTTCTCAGTGGTAGCATTGATAAAACCATCCATTATTGCAACCAAAATAGCTTCATATCCAGTGAGAGTAAGCAAAATAATTTGCAAACTCTAAGTCTATTATTTTGACCTAATCAGGCATCTCGAAGTCGGTTTATGCGAATTGATAGTCAAAAGGTTTGACTCTATCACGAGGCGTATATGAACCATGCACTTAAATAAAGGCTAGTGGGAGGACCATTCTATTTTTTGAGCTTTAAGTTGATGACATTCTTCTTATATAAGATGAGATAATGTTTTGAAATCAAATAGAGCATAGTTGTTTGCCTAGTTTTCCAAATAGGATTTGAGAAGGTGTCATTCGTTCGAAGGTCTTTAGAAATAGATCTAGGAGAATATTGGCATTTTTCAATCCATCTGCATAGTCTTTGATACTAATGAGATTTAGTATGGAGGAATCTAAGTGAAGATTTCAACTACAAAGACATGGGATTAAACTCTCTACGTTAGAGTTCACGCACTATAATAAGGAGAGATAAAAGATGTCTTGCATACCTAGTGTATCCATTTTGGAAAGCATTTAGTATGCAATTCTATGTACTCAACCAGAATCGAGTACACCCTAAGCATAACTGGTTGATTCTAGTCAAAACATGGTGATAGTAACCCAGTCACTATTGAGTTTATCCTAAAGTACTTGAAAAGTACTAAGGATACAAAAACTTGAATGTGACAAAAAAATGAAGAATTGAAACTCAAGGACTCTTCCGATTGTGTTGCTCCAAATCCGATATAGACAACTAGAATTTGAACTCTGTTTCAGTAGTGACATGGTTATTTGGAAAAGTTCCACACTAGAAACCATGACTGACTTGATTGCTAAAGTGGAGACCATGTAAAATGTTGATATAAAGTGTCTTGGATGGAAAAATTTTTATCCAATATATAGTTGGATGTAAAAGTTCCTAATATTGTCAAACATGTCGTCGTTGATGAGACGACATCTATATAAGTCAAGATATCATCAAATATCCATGCACAAATATTCTAAAAGTGTTTAGAATAAAGAAGCCATATGATTTCAGAAATCGATGGTTCAAGCAACACTGGAATGGATAAAGTCACTTAGCAAAAAACGTGGCAGGCCCACTAGATCATTCCTTAAACCATAAGGTTCTTAAAGAAAATCTTTGGAAGATGGGTTTTTAAACAAAGGGGCATTGGCTTTAGGGCAAGCGGAAGATTGTTAGAGTAGTGTCCGGCAGGCCAATAAGATTGGTGATACTTGTAAATACTCTTCGTAACAAACAGTATTTTTGATTAATAATAGAAATGCAAGTTTATACTTTTTTGGCCACCTTCATCATAATGTGTAAGTTATACTCAAGTATAATCTATATACATATGGTTAAAGCTCCTAAATCACATAAGGCTATGGGACTTGGCCTCACATAGAGACATAGGTCTTGAAACAAGTTTCTAAGGCGTGATCTAAATCACTCCAAGTCGAATAGTCTAACAAATACAAGGGGTATTAACATGATTCGGATTAAGACTTGTACTAATGAAATATCTCAAATAGGAGGATGTCTTGTTTCATAGATATCGAATGTAGAGACATATGCATAAATAGATGCTCATTAGAGAATAAGTTCACTGAGGATCCCACCAGGAACACCTAAATGGGAGGACTAGTTGCATATCGATTTAGGATTACTATAAGAATACTGATTCTTGTCAAAGGTGGAATTAAAAAGGGAGTCTATCTCCAAAGAGTTGGAAATAGAATTGAACGCAAAATTAATTGAATATCTCTTATCAACTAGCCGGCAGTTAGAAATGGGAATGTTAAGATGACTTTCACAAGGGGTTAATCTAGGAGCCAACTATTTCTAATGGAAATCTATAGATAAAGCCTAAGATAATGTTATCTAATATGTTAAAAGCTAAGTGTAAAATATCCCACGTCGGGTATTTGGTCTTGACAATTCTAATATTTATGTGGTTAGGTGTTATTGTAATGTAAACTAAACAACTAAATACAACATATGGGTAGCCCCACATGCATACGTCGTCCGCCCGCTCACCTGACCCAACCCAACTCGGCAGACCTCGGTCCACGATCCACAGTCCATGGTCGCGGGCGCGGGCTTGGGTGTTTGGGCGAATTGTCTTGGTGTTGGGCTTACTTTTTACTGAATTGTCCTTCAAGTACGCAACTTGAAACCGCTGGGTTGACTTCAAACATGCTACCTAGCTGTCAACACGTTTTCACATGGACACTTTTGTGTCCAAGTTCGCAGCGTGTCCATTAGCAATGAGGGCAGTTTTGACCAAGTGTTAACGTGTTAGCATTAATACTATTTGTCTCCTGCCCCTATAAATAGATGTCCCTTGGTTCCCTACAAGACACACAAAGAAAAACAGAATACATAAATAGCACGTGTATTATTCTCTAGAAAACAACAATTGATCAGTCTAAGAAATTTTAGATTTCTCTGAGCGCTCTTCTGATCAAGTGAGATCGAGTGTACATTTTGTTCTTTCGACATAGTGTATGTGTTCTTATTTGCATACAAAACACTTGAATTGATTAGCTTTTGAAATAAGGTTTAAAGTAGCAGTTTGGCTTGGACCGGACCTCTGGACTGTCTTATCCTGAAAGGAGTATCGCAGGCTCTTCACACCGGTTAGTGGAGCGAATATTTCTTTAAAGCTAAATAACTCAACCCGCTGATTCAATCGTTGAAATATCAAATAAATACTGATAAGTTTTCTGAACTTTCTTGTTTATTTATTTGTTTACGACATTGTTTAATTTGCTTTTGGTTATAGTATTTTCTGTAAAATTGTTATCGCATTATACTTATATTATCGAATAAATCCACCCACGTGAATATCGTATTTTTTTTATATTATTTTAGTTCATTGTTTTTCTAACACCGGCCATTTAATAAAATATATATATATATATATATATATGAATAAGACAATGCGACAAGAGATGGGAAAAGCATTAAAAGCTAGAAATGCTTTGTTTCGTTTTTTCTTCTTCCAACATGGCCGAGGGATTATTTTAAAAGTCATTCATTGATCTCCAGTTGTTTTTCCTGATGGAGCCGTGATCTCCACGGCCAATTAGAAAGATCAATTCCAATTCTTGATTTTTTTTCTTTGGCCGTATGGCACACGTTTAGTTCCCTCGGGCCTTTTTTGGTTTTTCCTGATGGAGCCGTGATCTCCATGGTTAATTAGAATGATCAATTCCAATTCTTGATTTTTTCTTTGGCCGTATGGCATACGTTTAGTTCCCTCGTGCCATTTTTGTGTTCGATTGATTATTGATTATATCATGTGATCAAGAGACATTAAAATATATATATGCATATATCCACTATTCTTAATTATTCCTAAAGGAGTTTAAAAATTATTCTAAAAGTTAGAAAAGACATAGTTTCATATATGCCTATATAGTTATCGATTCAATTCTAATATAGAATCGAGAACCTGAGAAGATCTGTTTGTATGGACTATCTTTAAAGGGAGAACGCTTGGGCTCCTATTTGTGTGGATATGTTTGGGTTGATAAGGGTCAAGTTCATGAATGCGGCTTAGATGATTGTGATCAAATCATGAACTCAAGTATGATTCGTATTTGAATACGGCAATTTCTTACATCAAACAGAAGGCTTATAAGGATCATTCATGTCATAATAGTCATATATTAAATTTTTATATTTTCGCTGCGTTAGCATCCCAGGAACTATGAAAAACTAACCAATCCCAATTAATTTGTACTTCTATTAGATTTTGAAAAGTGAGAATGACAAATATTTTGGACCTTTCTTTTTGACCAAATAGATAAATAAAAGGAATGGAGAAAGTAGTATATAGTACTTGTTTTTTGGATACAATCAACTCGAGATACCCTATAGATGTTAATCAGAACGCCACATGCGCAGACACACACTCACCCCAAAGGAGAAGAGGAGAAGACAAGAGAATTTGAATCAGGACCTCAATGGTACCAAATTTGAATCCCACAACTAAACTACAACTCCATTAGCAAATAGTATATAGTATTAATTTGCATTCGCCTAGTCAACATTTCTTGTGTTTTTAATAAAATGAAGGTAAAAGAGGAATAATCGGCATAACAAACAATTAAATAAATATACGGGTCCAAATTGGCACATAAAGGTATGAGTTTATAAGCCATAAAACCAAAATAAAAGACTTTTCAGAATAACGCTTAAATTAATCAGACTAAAATTCCTCTATTCTAAAATTTATTAATTGCTTTAACAAATGTTTTGCTAGCTTTGACATACATCAATAATATATATATATATGCTCAACAAATCAAGCCTTCCTCAAGAGGGCTTATAATTGGTTCGCCTAACAAAAATAGTTAGTCTCACGGATCAACTACAAAATATATACCCTTCACTGACAATAAAATCATTATGAATTTAATTTTTGTGATGGATTTCAGATATAACAAATCCATTAGTAATTAATATTCGTCATTAAATATTTTTATTTTCATTGATTTTTATTACTAATCCATTATAGGTACCTTAAATTTGTGACAGAATATCTTTATTTGAAATTATTCATTAATGAAGGACCGCCTCTAGGCATCCACTATAAGCCTTTCCTCGTTTGAACATTGCCCTTATTGCCCTTACTTATAGAGCTATGCCATCCTAAGGTGCTGCTAAATGGATGGATCTTATCAAGGTCCATGAATGATAAATTATAAATCGAATCGCCGAATCGAAAAAATTGGATGTTATCATATATTTTTGTATCGACTAAGTTCATTAGTTGGAGATAAGTGGACTCGAACTGCTAACATCTGACGTAAGGTAAACCGACGCCTCTCATGCCCCCGATTGATTCTACCATAGAGGCCAACGGTAGACAATAATTCTCCCCGAACACAACTTACGGCTTTCATCAGAACTTGCTTATAAAAAACTTCGAGTGGTCACAAATAATGTGGAAACAGAACAATAATATAGTATTGATATATGATATATAGTAAATTTATGATTTCAAATATATATCTTAATCAAATATGAAAATGAGTTACAAATTGATGTGAAGGCTCAAAAGGATTTATACAAAAATTCATTTTGGTTTGGGATTCAAAGTATTTTAATATAGTTATCGGGAGTTATTCACTAGAAGAATGTGACTCTAGTAGCCAAACAATCCATTACAAATTTAATTTTTGTGCCAGATTTCGTATATAATAAATCTATTAGCAAATGCTTTGTTACTGAGTTTTTTTAGTTTTATTTACATTGAACTTGTCAAAAAAGAAAAAGTTCTATTTACATTGAATTTTTGTTACTAATTCATTGCATATACCTTAAATTTATGATAAAGCTCACTATAAAAAAAAGTAATATTCGTGACAAGATATAAAAGTAGCAATATAAAAGTTGTCACTAATATTTATATTAAGTGGTAATACTTTTTATTTTATCACTAATTGAATTTATTTAGTGACAATAATTTTTATTTTGTTATATCACTCAATGGTGACAATAATCAATGTTTCAATTAATTGTCACCATTGACAAATAGTGACAATTTAGTGACAACAATTTTTATTTTGTTGTATCACTCAATGGTGACAATAATCAATGTTTCAATTAATTGTCACTATTGACAAATAGTGACAATTTAGTGACAAAAGAAATTATCAGTATGATTTTATAACAATATTCAGTTGTCTCTAAGTTGTCACCATATGTTGTCACTAATTAATATTATTTTGTGACGAGATAATTTTTTGTCACTACATGTATAGAATTAGTGACAATTTTTTCTTTATCACTTTTTATATTATCACTAATTTATTCATTTTTATGTAGCATATCTCCCTCACAAAATTTTCTTTAGTAAATGAATTGCTTTCTTATAGTGATATTATGACTAAATAACTGTAATATTGAGGTAAGCTAACGTTGATTAAAGCCAAAAATCATTAGTATCTCAAGAAAATATATCTTGTGTATGAGTTGTTAATACAGTAATTCTTCATGACAAAATTCTAAGATATGATCTAATTGGCTGCTTGCAGTATGAATGCGTGAAGTTAGACGACTTCTAGTTTCAAATGCTTTCTTTTTTTTCTTTTTTTTTTTGTTTATCCGCCTTCTTTTGGATTCATTAACGTCAAATGCTTTGACATTGAAGTATAGGAAAAATCTTATATGAATCAGGTGTTTGGGTTCTACCCGCATGCTCAATATTTCAAATTCAACCACATATTATATATATTTTATAAAAGAAATAATATACAATACATGTCTGAATTTTGGACTATTGAGTGCATATACTCGGTTTAGGGAAGAATTTCCAAAATATATCCTAAAGAAGTAGTTGTAGCTAGCCATCAGTCAACTTATTTTGTCCTTTTAGAATTTCTATGAGTTTGGCAGGCTATGATACACGGATAGGACAGGACAGGACACGACACGACACGATACGGACATGGTGACATGAAAATTTTCAAAATTTTAGGATACAACACAACTCTGACACGGCTATCAAAAAATATATTATATTATATTATATATTTATAATTTATTAAATTAAAGTATGTGATAAATAAATAGTAATATTCATCATTAAAACAAGCATATCTTAAAATCAAATACATGATTAAAATAGAAGGAATTCATCATCATTCAAATATCTAAATACAAGCAAGTAAAAAAGTTAACACAAATTATAAAATACAATTAAAAAAAATATTTGTTATTTTTAGTTTTCCCACTAATTTTTTAAAAATTTTAAAAAAGATCCCATTTGAATTTTGTAATATGTCAAAAAGGTCCCAGCCTTGTCGGACACATCCTTCAGTTGTGTCCGACACTGTGTCGGATTTTTTCTTTACTCTTTTCAATTTTCGGACACTTTTTTACCGTGTCGGAGCTGTGTCCGTATCCGACATTGCACGAGATCATTTTTTAAAGTGTATGTGCATTATAGTTGGCAGGAAAAATTAGTAGCTAATAATTAGCTAAAATTACAATTAAGCCCATTTTGAACCCTACAAAAATCTCTATAAAAAGGAAGCTTTTGGGGGACAATTGCTTCATTGCACAGGTTTATTCTTTTTCTTTTTCCATGGCTACAATGGTTATGTTGATGTTGCTCATAATGGTCACCCTGGATTACACTGGTTAGTTTCCTCTTCCCCCTTCCATTAATTAATTATACCATCACAAACCTTCTTTTTAGCTTTTAATATATAGTTGAAACTCAATAATAATTAGTAGTTTAACTTCCAATAAAATATAATAGAAAGAAGCATTCAAATTATATATTTTGAAAAGGGTAAAAATGCCCTTAAATTCATGACATGCAATATTCCACCCAAGTACTCAAATTTACTCATCATCTCTCACATATGTACCATAAAGAACAGTACCCCGTTCACCAAGGAAACAATTCATTTTCCAACTTAATTATAGCACACAATTCTATGTTGAATTCATTTGTCACGATTCTATCATTAAATACCTTATAATTGATTTTTGGAATGAGAAATTCTGCAAGCTTTTATAAAAATATAATCACGACATTATCAAATTTTTTTGTACGTTATTTGACAAAAGGGGACCACTATAATAATCTAGATGTAGGGAAGTTACAAGAGAAATGTGTTTTTAAGAAATTAACCAAGATGAAAATTTTATGTACGGACCCCATAGTAATGGGAGTCTATTGTAATACTCGATCCCTTCCCATTAGATGCTAAGAAATCAATGAAGCAACCGAAGTTCCAAATATCTCTTTGACAATGTAATCCATCATACATCAATTAATTATATTAATACTCACAATGTAAAATTAAACTATTACATAATTATTAATAATTGTCAAAACTATTATATACTAAACTATTCATTGCTATTCATTAGAGTAAATATAGGAGAATTTAAATAAATATATAATGACTTTCTCTCTATCTAACAATTTAAACTTTTAGATGAGCTGGTTATTCAACTTGATATCAGAGTCAGGCCAAACATGTTTGAATATCACTACCACACATTAATAATAAAAAAAAATTCATATGCAAGAGTTGACAGTAAAAAAATATGTCCGCTACCACCCATTTATGAAAAAAAATAGAATAAAATTTTACGTGTAAGGCTTGACAAAATAAAATAAAAAGAAGTTCACAGTGGTGGGACTAATCAAACTCATTATCTCGTGGTCATGAGTCTCTCCCCTAACATTGCACCAAGGGCTCATCGAGCAAAGTTCGAAATATTAAGGATCAGATTTTGCATATTCAATGAGTTCATCTCCATTATATATATTGCAGTTGCTCAAACAGGCGTTTGTTACGGAAGGCTTGGCAATAATTTGCCTCCCCCATCACAGGTTGTGGCTCTATTCAACCAATACAACATTCGAAGAATGAGAATCTACGATCCCGACCAGTCCACTCTCCAGGCCCTCCGGGGCTCCAACATCGAGCTCATTCTAGGCGTGCCAAACACCGATCTCCAGAATATCGCTGCCAGCCAAGCTAACGCGAACACCTGGGTACGAAACAACGTACAAAACTATCCTAATGTTAAGTTTAGGTACATTGCCGTCGGAAATGAAGTCAGCCCTGTAAATGAAGCATCACGCTTTGCTCAATATGTCCTCCGAGCTCTACAAAATATCCAAAATGCCATTTCTGCAGCCGGCCTTGGGAACCAAATTAAGGTTTCAACCGCCATCGAAACTGGAGTTCTTGGCAACGCTTATCCCCCAGCAGATGGGGTTTTCAGATCCGATGTGACATCTTATCTCAACCCTATTATAAGGTTTTTGGTGAACAATCGCGCCCCGTTACTTGTCAACATATACCCTTACTTTGCGTACATTAACAACAAACAGATTGACCTTCAATACGCTCTTTTTGCATCTGATGGGATCGTGGTGCCTGGTGGGATAAGATATCAAAACCTTCTATATGCCATGATGGACGCTACGTATGCGGCCCTGGAAAAAATCGGCGACTCATCCCTGGAAATTGTTGTGTCGGAGAGTGGTTGGCCATCAGCTGGCGGAGACGCGGCATCTGTTGACAATGAAAGGACTTATGACACCAATTTGATTCAGCGTGTGAAAAATGGAACCCCAAAAAGACCTGGACGAGCAATAGAAGCTTACATTTTTGCTATGTTTGATGAAAATCAGAAGAAGGGTGCAGAGACTGAGAAGCATTTTGGGATCTTTTTGCCAAACAAACAAGCCAAGTTCCCTATTAGTTTTAACTAGTGCTCTCTATTTGATAACAAGTATTGTATATCCATATAAAATAAGAGCAGTGCTTCAAAATTGCCTCTATCTAATAAGGGCTGTTATTGGCTTGTTTTGAAAGCAATTACTCTAATAAAATGTCTTTTGACTGAATATACAAGAATATTACAAAATCTCCAATTAATCAATATAATTCAATGCAAAAGTTTTCACTGCAAGGCAACAGATCTTTAGTGGCTGAAATTTAGTGACCGACCATGTCAGGTACGATTAGTTATAAATTCATGATCGATTAGTGACTAATTAATAATAAAAAATAACTAATGGAATAATGACTAGTTGGTGACTGAAGTAATTTCAATCACTATTCTTTTGCTATCTCATGTGATGGATATTGATTAAGTCACTAAGCAGTTAGTAAAATGGATAATTTTAGATAAATAGATAGTATTTTTCACTTCATGTGCAATGGATACATATGTTATATTAATTGATTAAAAAGATTTTTTTTAATATAATTTATTCTATACAACATATTTAATTAGATCTCCTACACATCCTACATTTTACTAATTTTTAAATTTATAAGTTCTTTTAATATTAATATATAAATGGCCCAATAGAGACACAACATTCACAAGCAAAAAGAAAAAGACAAGGAAACATGGGAAAAGGAAATGGAGTGCACATAAATTTTATACAAGGCAAACCTTCTAAGTTTGTGAGAGTATTTTATTTACACAATAACAACATTTAGTAATTTAAACTTAACAAGTGTAAAAAAAGATTAAAAAAAATACTTTTTTTAAAAGAAAATGTAGAACTTATGTAAAAAGAAAAGGTAATTTTGTTGCATGTAGGATTTGTGAATAGAGTTATAATACATGCAAGTATTATAAAAAAAGTTAATAACGGATTACTTGATTTTTCAACTTTAATATATATATATATAAATATATATCTAGAGAGAGAGAGAGAGAGTCGCTAATAATAATAACAATGACCATCTATCAATTATAATTAATTGAATTCATTTTGTCAATTTTCCGAATTCAATTAATAATCCATTAAACTGAATCATCCAATATTCAATAAGTTTATTGAATATGTAGTTGATTCTCATGTAATTAATTGTGTTAATTGATTACTTACTAAATTTTGAACAATTCAATTTTTGATGAGTTGAATTGGCAAGGGTTTCGAATCCGATTGTTTCAATTGTTCAATTATACTAAATCAAAATAAATAATTTGATAATTTAACCTTTTTTTTTAATAATTTGTCAATTGAATGCTAAATTGTACAATCTATGAATAAGTAAATTAATAAGATTAAAATTTATGAAATAAAAATATCATAATATATGATAAAGAAGAAAGATAAATAAACAAATATTCACAGTTACCTAGCAGTAGGTAGGATCCATGCCTTTGTGCGAGATGCGGTTTTGAAACTCCATTGACGCAATTTTATGTGCGTGTATGTATAGTCACCCTTGCACATGGTGCGAGCCATGTTCAGTTCATTACGCGTGTGGTCCCGCGGCTCATGGTGCAAGTTCTGAGTTTGATTCTGTGGCTAGTCAATAAAAATAAAACCACATAGAACAATAAAAAATATACACCAAATAAAGCACTTTAATCTATATGTATAATTTAGAATATTGAAGTTATTCGAGTAAGTGCATATGTAAATAGTCTCATTTAATTCTATTTTGCCATGTATGATATTCAAATAATTTTTATATGAAGTTACATAAGTATATTGGTAATTCATGTATATTCAAAAAAACTCAACAATTATCAAGTATTTAAAATAAGATGGATTAAAATTCAATTCAAACGCTACAAGAATGCATATCCTTCAGTTACGAATTAATACACTATAAATTTAGTTTTTGTGACGAATTTAGTTTATAACAATTTCGTTACTGAATGTCTTATCACAGATTGTTTCTTTAGTTTTATTTATGTTATATTTTGTTACTGATCTATCACAAATACCTTAAACTCGTGACAAAATCTTCCTGTCACAAAATTTCTATTAGTAATGGAGATGCTTTCTTGTAGTAAAACAAAATAACAAAATAAATATTTTATTACAATATATTTATCATTTACTTTAATAATAATTAAAAATTTTGATTCTACATAAATCTTTAAAAACTTTTTTGTCTTAATTATACCAAAATTAATATTAAAATTAAGCATATTCTATTACTACACAATTTTTTATATATTTATTTATTGATTCATGTTATAAAAAAACTAATTTATTTGTATCAATCTATCTTTTGTAATAGAAATTCACGAAATTATATGTATAAAGATATCTATTCTCCGTGCAAGGTGCGGGGCTTAACACTAGTTTTTAATAATATTCTTTTGTTAGATTTTGACCCTAGTAATTAAAATATTATAATTGTTCAAAAAAAATATTATATATAAATAAATAAATATATATATATATATATATATTGTTATTGCCGCTTGTATTATATTATCCATTATAGATAATTAAGACTTTACCCCTGAAATACAAGATCTTAAGCCCATAGCATACGTATCTGTCCCTTTCAGGTTAATCCTAAAATGTCTCATTCACATTAATTAGTCTGCAAACTTACAATTTGTCCTTGTTAGACTTTTCTTCTTCACACTGTGACCATAAACGTCGTGCTCAACACTGCTTCGCGGTGACTTGGAAGTCTTCATCAGTCAAGTCTTTCTTCCAAGCAGTAATATTTCTTGGTCTTGCGCCAGTTTTTTCTTTCTTTCATTCTTTCTTTTTTTTTTTTTTTTGTTTTTTGTTAACATTAATTATTTATCGTTCAAGTCGTGTTCTTTGTCTATTTGCATCAGATTTCTTTCCAGTGCGGCAGCTTCAATTAATAAGCCCGCTTGTCACGGACCGTGTCCATCAGTCTAAATCGTATTATATTTGCGTCAATTTTTATTTTTTATTTTTTTTTCACAGAAAACGATCCATTACAAATCAGCTAATATTACAATTAATTAATTGAATCAATACTATCAATGGAAAACGGACTATAGCAATTAATTATAATTAAATAATAAAAAAATACAAATTACTATACGATAGAAAAAAATTAATATCAAAATTAAATAATACCTACATTCAAGAAAAAATTAAAAAAATTGCAAAAAATCCACCTGTGATTTCGAAAAATTGAACGTTACTACTCTATAATTTTAAAATATGAAAAAAAACACCCTCAAATTTTGAAAAATATGCTCATTTTTCATTGCCGTTAAATTAAGGTTAACACCGTTAATAATTTGCAAAAATACTCATCATGTCCTTGTTGTTAAGAGCCATTAGATCTTAATTTAAAAAATAAATGATTCAGATTGATTGTTTTAAAAAAACATAATACATAGATATAAAAATTACAAACAAAAATATTTATATTAAAAATATCATACATAAATATAAAAATTCTAAATATATATATATATATAGATATAAATTCTAAATAATTTTATAAACACACAATTACACACACTCTCTACACACAAAACACACACACGCAGAACATCACACACACACAAAACCCACACACAGACACACAATTACACACTCTGCACACACAACACACAAACAACATATAAACTCACAGACACACAATTACACACACTTTGCACACACAACACACACACACTCTGCACACACAACACACACACAAAAAACAAACTCACAGACACACAATTACACACACTCTGCACACACAACACACACACACACACACACTCTGCACACACAAAAAAAAAACACACACTCTGCACACACACACAAAAACACACACAGTAACACACTCTGCACACACAAACACACACTCTGGATGTACAAACACACACAACACACAAACATACCCACCTGCACACACATACACACACGAAACACACACAGACACACAATTACACACTCTGCACACAAAATACACACACAGAATATCACACACTCTGCACACACACACACAGTAACACACTCTGCACGCACGAACACACCCGCCTGCACACACGCGCACATATGCACACACAATTACCCACACATTCACATTGGGGGGGGGGGGGAATCAGATCTGAAAGAGAAAAGATGGCGGCGGCGGCGGGAGGAGAGGATGCGGTAGGGATCGAGGTGGCGGCGACGGCAGTGACCGAAGTCGCAGCGACGGCGATTGAGAAATGAGGAGAAAGAAGATGGGTAGAGGGGAGGAAGGAAAAGATGGTTTTGGTGGTGGTTCCGACGGTGGCCGCGGCAGCGGCAACTTGGAGGTGGTGGTGGAGTTGAAGAAGAAGAAGAAAGAGGAAGGAAGGAAAATAAAATAAAATAAATAAAATTTTGAATAAATGAAAAATAAATAAATATATAAATTGAAACCGTAAGGGTATTTCAGTAAATTCAATATTTTTTGAAGTAAAATAAGACCTAATTATGTGGATACTCGCACCTAATGCGCGTGTACTCACTCGCCGTTAATTTTAATGGAAAAGGTATTTTTTCGCATGAATTTAAAAAACAAAGGATGTTTTTTTCCATATTTTTGAATAATAGGGTAGTGGTGTCCAATTTTCCGAAACCACAAATAATTTTTATGCAATTATCCCAAAAATTAAACCCATAACCTTAAATAAGATTATGAAACCTCCACATTTTACCATTGAGGAAAAACTTATTAACTATATTTGCATCAATATTACTCCCAAAATTGTAATTTAATATTATTACAATTTTTAGATTGATTCTGAATTTGTATTTCATTAATTCTTATTGCTCCTACCAGCAATCGAATTTACGTTTGTTTCTTGAAAGAATACACCTTACTCTACTGTGGTTTGCGTGAGTAGGGAGAGAGAGATCAAGAGAGACTGAGATAGAGGGGGACAAAGAGAGAGTCGGGAGAGAGGGAGAGAGAGAGAGATCAAGAGAGACTGAGATAGAGGGGGACAAAGAGAGAGTCGGGAGAGAGGGAGAGAGAGAGAGAGAGAGAGGGAAAGAGAGTTAGAAACGGAAAGAGAGAGTCCCCGGGGGGGGGGGGGAGAGGGAGAGAGAGAGAGAGAGAGTTAGAAAGGAAAAGAGACAGTCGGGGAGAGAGAAATTGTGAGAGACTAATCGACGCGAGAGATATCGAGGAGATTAATCGAGATAAAGACGCGGTGGTGGGTAGTGGCAGCGGAGAGTGAGAGTGCGTAATTATATTTGATTTTGATATTTATTTTGTCAGACTTATCACGTATTTTTGCCTATTCGAACTTTATTAGCTGTAAATTTGAGTTAAACTGTTGTTTTGTAGGTTAGAAGGGAAAAATACCATATAAAAAAAATCGAAGCTAGAACCTAAGTACTTACACAAGAAATTTTGAGTAGTTACTCAATCTGCCATTCGGAGGAGAAATTAATCTATAAGAATGCGTACGTATGCAAGAAATTTTGAGTACTTACCCAGTTCCAGCCATCTGGATGAAAAATGAATCTGTAAGTTTGCGTATGTACACAAAATATTTTGCGTACGTACACAAAGTCCGCGACAACAGTTAAAGACTTTTCTTATTTGATTAGGACTCTGATTAGGAAAGATACTCTAGGCGATTTTCTGCCCTTTTCAAGTCCAGATGAGGGCACTAAACTGAACATTGAACTGGTTAATTTTAACTCTGATTACAATAATGTCTCGAAAAGTTCGAGAGAGAATCCTCTCAATTCATCGAGCACAATGAACTGAGTGTTTAAGAAACTCTAGGAGAGGGGGGTACAAAGCGGATTAATGGCGTGCGAGAGTAATTTGAACGATAACGAGAGGATTCTTTCTTATTGAAATTTACAAAAATATTCTTTGCATATTGAAATTTACAACATAATTTCGCATAACCCATCCTCCTATCGAAATAACGGTGTCCTCGACACATTTTTCACTTAATTTGCATAATAATTAAACAATGAGGGAACAACAAACTTATCTTATTTTAAATATAAAACTTTCTGAGATTTGAAGCGTTCCATGGTCAAGGCAGTTCTTTATCGTCCATGCCCTCGAGCCGGTACGCATTGTACTTCGAGACCTTTACAACTTTGTAGGGTCCCTCCTAGTTCGGATCCAACTTTCCTACATGCTTGGATACTTCGACTTTCTTGAGGACCAAGTCTTTATTATAGGCTCGGGCCATGGAAGCTTAGTACTTTTGCATCCTCGACCATGCTTCCTTTCTTCTCTCCTCGAGCAGGTTCAACTCCGTGGCTCGGTTTTCATCATTTTTGGCCTTGTTGAAACGTGCTACTCTGGCCGTACTGTGCAATATTTTGGATGGGATCATCACCTCGGATCCATACACTAGGGCATATGGGGAGTCCGTCGTTGCCGTTCGAGAGGTTGTACGATAAGCCCATAGAACCCCAAGTAACTCGTTTGTCCATTCTCCTTTGAGAGCGCCTAATGAAGTCTTCAAATTTTGCAGAATAATGCGGTTGGTGACCTCGTCTTGACCGTTTGCTTGAGAGTTCCCGACCGATGTGAGTCATTGTTTGATTTCGTGGCTTTGGCACCACTCGATCGTGGCTCGACTCTAGAATTGGGTGCCATTGTTCGAGATCAATATTTGAGGGACTCCAAATCTGCAAATGATATTCTTCCATATGAAGGATCTAATCGAGGCATCAGTAATCTTGGGGATTGCCTCAGCTTCGACCCATTTCATAAAATATTCCACTGCCACAATGATGAACTTTCTTTAATCCTTGCCAGTGGGAAAAGGTCCTACCACGTCGATTCCCCATTGATCAAAAGGCCATGAGATTTTAACGTTCACCATTTCTGTAGCTGGGTTGTGAGGGAGGTTAGCATAGAACTAGCATTTTAGGCATTTTCGAGCATACTCACATGCATCCTCTAGGATCGTGGGCCAGTAGAAACCACTTCTCATGATCTTCTTGACCAAGGATCTTCCTCTCGCATGGTTCTCACAACTCCTTTCGTGGACCAACTGCAATACCTCTCTCATTTCTGAAGGGAGAAGACATCTAAGTGGGGGTCCGAGAAAAGATTTTCGGAATAACCTCCCTTCGCTGTCCAAAGCATATCTCGTGTATTGCCTCCTTAGTCTTTGTGCCAGCTTTTGTTTAGTTGTTCTCGCCCCCCTCTAAAAAGGCACGGATCTCATCCTGTCAATTAGGCTCGAGGGGTTGAACATGGAGAATACTGGTTGATTGCCCTCAAATTGAGGGGTAATCAAGAATCTTGAAACTGAAAACTTGGTCTCTGGTACCTTTAAGGGCACTCCCGAATTTTGATAGCGCGTCCGCGCGCTCGTTCTACGCGCTCGGTATTTATTCCAAAGTGAAATATTTGAAACTATCCTTCAGTTTGGTTACATGTTCGAGATATTTAGTCATCGTGGTATTTCATTGCTTCGTACATTCCACCGATTTGGTTGGAGACCAGCTGAGAATCGGTGAATATCCTGATATGGGAAACCCCTTCTCTGATGGCCAATTCGAGGCCAGCGATAAGGGCTTCATGTTCGGCTTCATTTTTCGATTGGTGACGGGAAAGCTGAGTCTGATGGCAACCTCTACCACATCACCTTCTGGACTTTGCAAGGAAATCCCGGCTCCCCTCCGGGTGGTGGAGGAGTCAACAACATGTTGTACCCATGGGCCTGTGGTGGGTGGGTCTTCTTCTTCCAGTAGTGCAACTCTCTCGATGAGGAAGTCGGCTAACACTTGGGCCTGGATGGCAGTTCGTGGTTGGTACGAGATATCGAACTCTCCCAACTCTATAGCCCATTTAATTAGCCTGCCCGATCTATCAGGCTTTGAAATGACTTGTCGGAAGGGCTGGTCCGTGAGCACCACCATCGAATGCGACTGAAAATACTGTCTTAATTTTCTCGCAGAATGAACCAAAGCCAAAACTAACTTTTCAATTTCAGGATAGTTCTTTTCCGCCCATTGTAGCATCTTGTTGAGGTAGGAAACAGGGAGGTGTTTCCGTTCCCTTATTACTACGATTACCGAGCTGACAGCCTCAGGAGATACCGCGAGGTATAAATATAATTTTTCTCCTGGATTGGGTTTGACCAAAAGCGGCGGAGTAGCTAAATATTCCTTGAGCTCCCATAGAGCCTACTCGCACTCGGGAGCCCATCTGAATTCAGGAGCCTTCCTTAGCTTCTTGAAGAAGGGCAGATTCCTATTCGCTGACCGAGAGATGAATCTATTAAGAGATACGATCCGGCTGCAGAGCCTCTGAACGTCCTTCACTGACTTGGGAGTCCCGATCTTTTGCAATGCCTCGATTTTTTCGGGGTTAGCCTCAACTCGTCTCTCGCTAACCATGTACCCCAAAAATTTTCCCCCACAAACTTCGAATGCATTTCGAGGGGTTGAGTTTGAGGCCAAACTCTCTTAGCACCTGGAAGACTTCCTTCAAATATTCAATGTGGTCTTTTCTCCTCGGTGCTTTTGACGATCATATCATCCACATATATTTCAATAACGAATCTGATTAGTTCTTTAAAGATAAGGTTTACTAACCTTTTATAAGTCCGAAGGACATGACCAGAAAGCAGTATACCCCCAAGCCCCATCTCTACCAAGAATGAGGTTTTGGGCTGGTCCTCCGGGGCCATTGAAATTTGATAGTATCCTTAGTAAGCATTCATCATACTCATCATTTCACATCTCGCAGTGGAATCCTCCAGCTGGTCGATTCGAGGGAGCCGATAAGGGTCCTTTAAGCACGCCTTATTGAGATCTGTAAAATCGTTGCACATTCTCCATTTGTCCTGCCCTTTGGGGACCACCACCATATTGCACAGCCATTCGGGGAAGAGGATAGGCACGATGTATCCAGCTTCCAACAACTTGTTTACTTCTCCCTCTATTATTTTATTTCTCTCGGCCCCGAAAACTCTCTTCTTTTGTTTGATGGGCTTGAAAATTGGATCGACATTTAATCGATGCACAATCCGAGGGCTGTCATGCAAACACATCCTTTTTTGCTCGAAGGAATTGTATGAGCATCACTTCCTTAGCCTTGTCGAGTTGCATTCCAATCTTGGTTGTCTTCTCGGGGTTCCCCGATTCTAGCTCGATAGCTTTAGGCTCTCCAATGGACTCGATCCTGCTATCCTCGAGCTTTCTGTTTTTCAAGGATGTTCCTGCCGGTCCTTCAGAATCACTATCAGAGCCTACTTAGGGGGACTTCCTCTTTCCATACCTAGGTTTCATTCCCAACGACACCGGGTAACAGGTCTATGCGTCAACGACTTTGCATTAGACCTGCCCAATCCCAGCTTCAGTGGGGAATTTCATCATAAGGTGGTAGGTTGACACCACCGCCCTAAGTAGGTTGAGTGTCGGACAGCCCGAAATCATGTTGTAGGCAAACGGGGCGTCCACCACCAGGTAATTCACCATTAAAGTCCTTCTGGCTGGCTCTAGACCGAGGGACGTTGGCAGCTTGATTTGTCCCAGGAGGGTGATCTGGGACCCCTCAAAACCTACCAAGGGCGGCCGCACCGGTTCTATATCTATCTTGCCCGTATCCATCCTCCTTAGCGTTGAATAAAATAGAACGTTGGCTGAGCTACCGTTATCAATCAACGTTTTGGTGATGGTGAAGTTAGCCACGTCCGTCGTTACTACCATCGAATAGTCGGGCTGCTTGACCAGACCTTCCAGACTCTATATCGGGATCCTGTCACTCTCATTGAACTCTATAGAGCATTCCTCGATCGCGTTGACCAGTTGGGAATGATCCGGGTCCTCGAGGGCAAATTGGTCATATCGGAGCTTCCTGCCCACTCTTTTCCACGAGGACTGGATGTCTCCTCCTGTAGGTCCCCCGGCGATCATGAAGATTGTGCCTTTGGTGGGGTGATTGCTACTCGTCGGCCTTTTCCCCGCCTTTTTCGAGGTTTCCGGAAGTTTTGGGGGACTTTGTCTTATGGGGAACCTCGACCTTTCCCCGTGGACCGGGGAGGCTTGGACGTCGTAGTACTCCAGCTTCTTGACAAACTCTTGTAGCTTTCCGCCATGAATCTAGGTCTCGATCTCGCCCTGTAGAGTATAACAATCCTTCGTATTGTGCCCGTACTGTCGGTGATAAACACAGTATTTTCCGCTCTTCTTTGCTCTCCTCCCCTCGGGTATCCACTTAGGCGTCAAAAACGTGTGGCACCTGAGGAGAGTGAAGATTTCCCCCGGAGTCTTAGTGAGGGCGGCATAATTATCCGTGGCTACTAGAAAAATAGAAAAATAGAAAGATTATCCACTACTAGAAAAACTGCAATCCGTGGCTATTTTTGGTGGCTAAAATTAGAGGGAAATTTGGCGCCTATTTTTAGCCACGGATTAGCCACGGCCAGACCGTGGCTAACAGCCACGAGTTAGCCACGGCCAGACCGTGGCTAAAAATTCCTGGGCAAATTTTTTGTTTTTTTTTTTTTTTGCACCGAATATGGTTTGAACTCTTGACCTGCTAGTTGAAGTTAGAGCATCAAACCACTACACGACTTTAATTTTTTGTTTAATAATTAATTTTTGCAATACATAAGTAATATGTGTATATTATGTATATTGATATATATAATAAATGATTGGATATGTTACATACGTATAAGATTAGATATACTCATATATATATATATATATGTATTTATGTCTAATTAGATGTATATATATTAGCTATATAAGTACATATATAACATATATTAGATATATAATACACTAATATATGTTTATTTCATACAGATGATTGAACATATATAGTACATATGATTAGATATATATATATATATATTTGATCGATATATATATGCACTCTATATTTATAACATATATTAGATATGTTATATATAGATATATAGTTATATCATATAAACTATATATAGAGGATTAGAATGTACATATAATATATTAATATATATAAGATACACATTGACATATATATATATTGATATATGTATATATGATATATATACTTGGACATATATATACACATATATTGATTCATATATATATATACACATATATATGTATCAATATAAATTTATATATGTATCAATATATATATATATATATAAATTTATATGTCGTGCAAAAAATCAAAAAAATTAAAAAAAAAAATTAGCCACGGATTGTCCGTGGCTAATTTTCTTTTTATTTTTTTTAATTTTTGCAAAACGGATAAATTTTTGTTATTGATATTTTAATTATCTAAATTTAAATTATCTATATATACTTGGACATATATATATATATACATATACTTGGATATTATATATATATATATATATATATTGATACATATATACTTGGACATATTTAAAATAGATACATATATATATATATATAAATATATGATATGTATACTTGACATATATATATATATATATAATACCACACATATACGAAGATATTGGCAAAGGATCACGAATTAAAGTTGCTATTATCTAAATATAAATTGTATAAATAGATTTTTGTTTTTGATATATTAATTTATTAAATATTTGTCATAAAAAGAAAAACTGAATAATGAACGATAAAGTCGAAGGTAAATATCTTTAATTTAAAAAAAAATAATTGGTTAATAATTTATAAAAATTACTAAAATTAAATAACAAAAATTGATAAAACTAATGAAATTTATTAGATAATTTAAGTTTAAAATGTTGTAAAAATATAGTTTAAGTATAATAAAAAGCAATCAATAACCAAAGAATTCCTTTGGCGCAACGGTTTCATGCGCCACTTTTAGCCACGGAAAAAATCCGTGGCTAATCCGTGGCCAATCCGTGGCTAATCTCCTGGGCCACGGATTTTTTGCCAAATCCGTGGCTAAAATCCGTGGCTAATTGCATTTTTTCTAGTAGTGTAATCCTTGTACTTCCTCGTGGGCTCTTTCTTCTTTTTGCTCGATTTTTCTTCTCGAGACTTGGTGCTTTCTTCATTTTTGGCTTTAGGAGGGTGCTTTATTAAGTTGAACTCCTCCACTTCCATGTATTTTGAGGCGAGCTATTGGATGCCGGTTATTGTTCGGGGGGCTTGCATGATGATAGCCTCCACACAGCTCTCATTCTTCAGAGTTTGATAAAGGGCATGCCTCACAAACTCGACACCGACATCCTCCACTTTAAGGAGCTCGTTGTTGAAACGCTCCATGAATGCCCGGAGGGTTTCCCTTCCTTCTGGACGATCCCGTATAAATGAGTATGGGATAATTTGGTGGATATCTTGGCCACAAAATGGTTCAGGAATCGGTCTGTCAGCTCTTCGTATGAAGAAATAGATTGCGGCTCCATCTTCTTAAACCACGTCAGGGCTATCCCTTGGAGGGTGGTGGAGAAAAGGTGAGCCCATACATGCAGGTTGCTGGTCGCTACCCCCAACTACTTCTTCGTAATGGGTCAAGTGTTCCACCGAGTCTGTGGTGCCATCATATCTGGGTAGACTGGTGGGCATGCTTTCATCAAGGGCTAAGCATGATTTAGCGATCTTTAAGACGAATGGGGACCACCAATCGGTGGTTATAGGGCGGCATGTCTCGGGTACCACCCACCCTTACGCTTTTCTCCTCTTCACGTTGCTAGGAGAGTCGCTCTATTTTAGTATGTAGCTCGCTAACCTACTGGTGCATGCGAGGCAACTTCTCCGGTCCCTCCTCCCTTTGTGGGCGTGGACGATGACCACCAGTCCTGGACCTGGTGGGAGCGTCCACGGCATTACGTCTAGGAGGGGCACGGCGGGTGGTGTGATTATCGCACTCCACTACTTCCTCTCGATAGGAGTGTTCGCAGCTTTCCTCCCGCAGGGAACAACTCCTTGAGGGAGCGGGACGCCCACTATGGCGTGAGACGGCGAGGGCCCCTATCTCGTTGGGTAACGGATATAGTCCCTCGGACAATAACCGGATCAGTGTCTGGTCATTGCAGGCCCCCAGCAGTTGCCTAACGTGGCTGATGGGGAGGGTGACCGTATGCTCCACTTGTTGCGTATCCGCTACATGAACCAGTAGGGGGTTATTAGAGGGACCTACCCCTGGCCCTGCCGGCGGCATGGGGGCGGTGTACCCCTTACCTTTGTCTATGACATTTACATTTTTCCCTGCCCGTTGAGTTACTTTTGAAGGGTCACGGTTGCCCCTCTCCGAGAAGGTTCCTAATATATGGGTTCTTCGCGTATTCACCATTTTTCCTTCTCCTTTTTCAGATCACCCCTTGGACAGGAAGCCCTTCCTCTAGTGCTAAAATGATGCGGTCGGTTTCTGGGTTGACCACGTGTCGAGATCCAAAGAGCTCTGAACAGTAATGCTGGTGGCACCTATCAAAAAGGGAGGAACGCACGTGAGACTAGCCAGTTTTGCCCCGGCGTAGGCTCTCCGACGCTCAAGTCAGTTATAGGGTATTTGGAGAAGATGATGAATGGTAAATGAGAAGTATTCTTTCTTATTAAGAATGAGTGGAAAAGTGAGTAAATCTTATGTTTTCTTACCCTTGGATGGAGAGCAGGTTTGGTATTTATATGGGAGTGAGACATCCGAATGGGACATGGTTAGTGGGAACCAGTCAACTTCACTGACATGAGTTGTACGGGCATCTGCTTTTTGTCCATTTTAGAACTTTCATCGGCGACTGCTCTCACGTCTCATTAATGGGGGGCCTTATTGGTATTTAATGTGTATCTTTGGCATTTATGACCAAGGATTGTATTTATAACCAGGCATTTAATGCGCTGGAGACTGATGGGATGGACCCATGTACCATTGGGCCGTGTTAGGTAGCAGTAGGTAAGATCTGCCATTAATCGCCAGCTGGATCTCTCCCCATTGGTGGTTGAGTTGGGCAACGGCTAAGTATGGGGTTGCGCCCTCGACGCAAATGCGTTCAAGGACCCCTTAAGCCATTAAACCTCTCGCGCCCTAGGGTAAGCCTGGAGGTTACTTCTTCGTGCAAAGCGCCCCGAGACTCGTTTCCTGGAATGGACATCCTCGAAGGCCGTGGGTTCTTTCGAGGGTCCCTGGGCAACGTACTTGGGCGCATTATCGCAATATCATGGACAATTAGGCTTAAAACCTCGTTCGAGGGTAGCCTGATTGGTCGAGGGCTTCAGCATCCCACACTTGGATTGGTCAAGATTGTTTCTGCTGACGTGGGGGGATGAGGTGGCACCTGGCTCATTAGAGCCCATTTGGATGTGCTTAAAAAAATTACTTTTCAAGTGGTGCTTTTTATACTAAAACTTTTTTTGTAAGTCAAATAATTTTGTGCTTGGATGTAGTAATAAAAAGTGCTTTAAAAAGTATTTTTATTTGAAACTACTAAAAAAAACTTTTATTTTTTTCCTAGCTTCTGTTTTTTTTTTTTATTGAAAAATACCCATCTAAACACTTTTTTTTTTTTTGATATGAAATGCCTTTTTTTTGTAAAAAAAAAAAAAGTTTTTCTCTTCTAAAAAAAAGCCCATTTAGATGGGCTTTATGTTTGGCAAGCCAAGTTCCATATCTTTAGCAAGAATCCCATGTGACTTGTATGTGGTTGTTCGTATAAATCGCTGTTGAGATTGCATATGGCATTTTCATTAAAAATTTGACGGAATTGGTTTGCGGGACATATAAAAATTATACTTTATATGATACAATGTGCAAAAATAGCAATTCGTAGGAAACATTTTGGAAAAAAAAGATACATTATGGGACAAAGTTGACAAATTTCCCCTAAGACTGTCATGTTGTATTACAACTTTACTGCATATGATGAGGTGTCTCTCTCTATATACACATTATGACATGCTTGGATGATTGTTTTTTAAAAGAAAAATACTTATGTTTTCTTAAGAAAAGTACTTTAGCGAAAAAACATAATGTTGTGTTGAATTTTTATAAAAAATAGAAGCT
This sequence comes from Petrea volubilis, assembly GCA_026212405.1. NCBI lineage: Eukaryota > Viridiplantae > Streptophyta > Magnoliopsida > Lamiales > Verbenaceae > Petrea > Petrea volubilis. The sequence continues at coordinate 23,917,885 of CM047874.1, read as the reverse complement.
AGAGAAACAATCTAATATTAGCTTTTTTTTTAATTTACTATCCAGAGTAGCTTTCAAAGAAAAATGCATATTTTCAAGTAGTTTTAAATTATTAATTCAAATGCAAAACAACTTTTTTTTTCAAAGAAAATAAAGCTACCACGGAAAAGCAACGTTCAACAAGTGCGTTTTTTAAAATTAATCTATATATATGCGTGTATATATATTATTTTGGGGGCTAAGTTTGGGGCTATTGCTGTTTTTCTTTCTTAGCCAGATTAATGAGATCTTAAGGTGTTTACTTTAACCATAGATCAGGATTATTGGTAATGAAACTTAATGCCTTGCTGAGGGGGGCTCATAGTCATAGGTTGCACTAACAAATAAGCTTAAGAGCCCAATTTTTATGGATTTTTTAAGAAGAAAAGTATTTTTACAAAAAAAAAAAAACTAATATAGTGTAAAAAAATTACGTTTAGTTGGGCTTTTCCAAAAACACAAAAGTAAGGAAAAAGAAAGAAAAGAAAAGTATAAGGAAAAAGAAAGAAAAGAAAAGTCCAAAAGTGACATTTTTTTTAAACTATCAAAAGTCAAATATCTTTTAAAGTACTTTTGAATTAGGCAAATTTTCGATTTTAGAAATATATGTCGCATGTTCTGTCATTTTGGAATATTAACTTTTGGAATTTCAATTTTAGGACATAAATTTAAGCACTTTTAATACATTTAGGACAAATTGCCTCATGATTAGCAATCTCGTTGGAATTTGAACAAAATTGATTGCCAGTGGTGAAATTGATCACATAACGTGTCCTACTCTCCCAATTTCGCCACCAGCGATCAATTCTATTCAAATTCCAGCGAGATTGCTACTTATGAGGTAATTTGAAAAGTTAGTATCCCAAAATCGAAGAACGTGCAACATACTTTCTTAAATTTGTAATTTTTCCTTCAAATTATTATATCCAAAAACAAGACAATTTGACTTTTTTTTAAAGGCTCTACCATGAACAATAGGACTGAATCGACAAATATTTTATTTTTAAACTTATCCAAATGGACTCTAAATCTCAAATGATCTTTGAGAAACTCGGACTAGTCTCAATTGTAACATTGGTCACTCATCGATCATAAACTTATATCAGTCACTAATCAATTACTCGTGGTGATTAATTATTTGGTCCTTAATTGTTGGGAAATGAGGTTAGTCATGAATTCATTACAAATCTGTCTAGTTTTGATCCATCACTATCCAATCACATTTTGTAACTAATATTGCGGTCACTACTTAGTCACTATCATGATTCAATCACATATCAGCCACTAGTGGGGCACTACTTATCACGAACACATAGTCAAAAATCCGTTACAAATTTACTACAATCATTAATCAATCACATTATTTTTTCATGTAATTCCAGAATCACTTATTTAATTCATTAAAATAAATTATAAATGAAAAAAAATGGAAAGAAACTTTTGAGGACATTAATAAATACTCATAATTCATCTATTAAAAACTAATAAATACTATATTTGGCCATGATCTCAATTTGAGAATTAATATTTTTGTGAGACATCAGATATTATCATCTATAAAAAGGATGAACTAATTAATTTCTAATTTAATTGACTTGTCATGAATAACTGTTCAATTAAATTTTTGTGAATCAATGTATAATTCTTTTTGATTTTTCAAATAAAATTTGAATCATTACTTTATCAATTTTAAGTTTTTATTGGATTATATATATATGAAAAGTTACGCTTGAATAATAATAATATCTTATAAAATTTAAACAATATAAATAATAATTAATCTAATAAAGATTTAGTTATGAATTAATTTTACTATAGGTGATGTAAATTAAGCAATCCTTTTACATTAATTCAAACTTTTGTTATTATAAACATAATTTAATAGTATTTTGTTAGATAGATCGATAGAATTTTTCACTTCACGTGCAAAAGATACATATGTAAAATTTATTTATTAAAATAAATTTGTTAATATACTATAGATTTAATTAGATATCCTACACATCCTACATTTTACTAATGTTTAAATTTATAAGTTCTTTCTAATATATGAATGATTCAATAGAGATACAAGATTCAAAAGTAATTATAAAAAGAAAAGAAAAAATAAAAAAAGAAGATGCTGCACGCATAAAATTTATACAAGGCAAACTTTTTAAGTTGGTGAGTGTATTTTATTTACATAATAATAATATTATTTAGTACTTTAACTTAAAAAGTTTAAAAAAGATAACAATTTTTTTTTTAGAAAATGTAGAACTTAAGTACAAAGAAGAAAAGTAATTTTGTTGCATTTAAGATTTGTGAATAGAGTTATAACACTTTAATATGTTGACTAAATTTATGATAAGCCAAAAATCAAAATTAAAATAAGATTAAATTTTATGATTCAAAAATTTGTATAAAATGAAATAAAAGAAATTTGTAAAAAAGGATGTGAGAAATGAGAGAGAAAAGAGAATAGAAAAGAAAAATTAAAGTACTTTAAAGAGATAAAAGAGAGAATAATAACTAAAGATTTTATGCCTATATTTATTTTAATAGGAATATTTTAGGAAGTTCAAAACTACATGGTCCAAAGAAAAAGTTGGTTCTCACAGGATATGAGATACCACCCACTTAATTATATGCCCAATTGATGTATAAATTGTCGGATTGAACATGATAATGTCACAATTTTATCTTTTGACATCATCATGTATGGATCCAACGACTAATACACCACTTAGGGTATATATCCAAATAAGTAATATCTCATGTCCTGGTTCTCACTCAGTATATAGTATAGATATCTATATTACTATATAAAGATGCAGCACCTCTTATAACTACTTTTGGGTTGCCCATTCCTTTGGTCTGCCAATTTTTTTTTCTTTTTCTTTTATATTTTATTTTATTTTTTCTCTTATCACTCCTCTTATAGACTCCCACCTTCCTTTTATTTTCTTTCCTTGTTTTTTTCTCTCCCCCTCCCCGCCTCTCCTCTCTATTCTCTTTTATCTTTCACTACTCAACAATATCATTTTTTTAATTTCTCAATTTTTTATTTTAAATTTTTTTAATTTTATTTATTACTAATTTTATAAATACTTCCAAAAAAATTTAGTATGCCATTAAATTCATTTTTTTATTATACACACGTATCGAATGTGTCAATATTATTAGTAATATTTTAATTATTAGGGTCAAAATGTAATTATTGATGACGAAAGAATATTATTAAAAATTAAAGTGCTTTATTTAGTAATTAGTATATATTTTTAATTGTTCTATATAATTTTACTTTTTTTATTGCACTAGCCAGAGAATTAAAGAATATTATTAAAAATTAAAGTGCTTTATTTAGAAATTAGCATATATTTTTAATTGTTCTATATAATTTTATTTTTTTATTGCACTAGCCAGAGAATTAAACCCAGGTGCAAATTTTTTTTTTATTGCACTAGCCAAAGAATTAAACCCGGGCTTGCACCATGTGCAAGGACAATCATTCACCCACCATATTTTGTGTTAATGTAGTTTCGAACCCACATTTCACACTACGATAGGACTCCTCTCTATCGTTAGGCCATTCAGAATTCATTTGTTTTTCTTACTTATCATATATTTGTGAAAATTTTATTTTATTAATTTATTACTTGTTCGTAGTTCGTACAATTTAGCATTCAATTTGATAAATTATTTTTTAAAAATATTAAATTATCAAATTATTTATTTTAATTTAATATAATTGACTAATTGAATCTGAAACCCTTCACAATTCAATCCATTGAAAATTGAATTGTTCGAAATTTGATAATTGACCATTTGACACAGCTAATTACACAGAATCAACTACATAGAATAAATTTATTGAATATTGTACGATTCATTTAATTCATTATCAATTGAATTAGGAAAATTGACAAAATGAATTCAATTAATTATAAGTGATAGATAGTTATTAATATTACTAGTCGATCCTACAAACTCGATGCGTGTGCAAAAAAATAATTACACATTTAAATTTGAAATATTTATTGAATTTTATACATAATTATATATTTTTTAGTGTACGAAATTAAAATAAAATATACTTTAATTACATATTTAAATTTTGAATATGAAATTAAAATATTTAATGGATTTTATACATGATTATATATTTTTAATGATTTATATTGTATTTTTTGAAATTTATTATAGAATAATAGTTTAAAACAGAAATAAAACTATGAGATTGAGAACTAAATAGGAAAGAAAATTTTAAAAGAAATGATAAAAGATGCATGAAAAAATTTATATATACTGACATAGGAGGAGCAGGAGGAAAACAAAAAGGAAAATGAAAATACGTTCATAGTGGGAGTGGAGAGAGAAAATTGAGAGACCGAAGATATCAATGTAGTTATTAAAAATAGTTAATATATATACACATAAGTTTATTCAAATTCAATAAAAACTTTATTATAAATTTAATCACATTATTAAATTACCATCTTATTTTTATTTTTATTTTTATTTTTATTTTATATGCACCTCAAGTGTGTCCAATATATTAGTGTATGTGTATATCTTGTTATAGCTAGCCACTTATATTATATGATCCATTATAGATAGTTACGACTTTACCCTAAAATACATTGTCTTATACCCCATCTGTGTGTATCCCTTTCCGGTTAGTCCAAAAGTATCTCTTTCCGGTTAATTAGGCTGCGACGTGACAATTTGTATTTTTGAGACTTTTCTTCTTCGCATTGTGACCATAAACGTCGTGCTCAGTATTGTTCGAGGTGACTTGGAAGTCTTCATCAGTCTAGTCTTTCTTTCAAGCTAGTAATTTTTCTTGGTCTCGGCCCCGAATTTTTTTGCAACATTAATTATTGGCCAAATTGCTAAAACCCCACCCTATAGTTTAGTGAAATTGCACTATATTTTTTATGTTTTAAAAATAGATAAAATACCCCTGGAGTTATAAAAATACTACATAATTTTCTACGATAATGGAGAGTGAAGTGCATGCACTTGGGGTGCGGTAGTGCATATACTTTAGCTTCATTTTAACTTTTAAAAGTGATAAAATGATCGAAATACCTTTAAATACAAATATATCCACTATTATGTCTATTTTTTTATAAATTTAAATTAACTTATTCAATATTACAAACAAGTCCTTTTACTTTTTAAATTTTAATTTTTTAACCATCTTCAACTTTTTTCTTCCACCACCATCGTCGTCGGATGAACCGCCGAAGTAATGGCCAAAAACGCTGGTATATGCATCTTCTCAAGCTAAACAAAATCCCTCTATCAATTTCACTAAATTTCAAATCATTTGCATCTAATTTGAAAAAATCATACAAAAACCCTAGTGTGTTGTGCCGTCAGGGGAGAAAGAAATTCATCGCCGTCGAGCTTAGTGACATCAGGGGAGAAGGAGAGTGTCGGGGTGTGTGTGTGTGTTCGAGTGTGTGCGTGACTGCGTGTGTTCGTGTGTGTGTGCGTGTGCGCGCGCGTGTGTGTGCATAGTGTGTGTGCGTGCGTGTGTGTGACTCTGTGTGTGTGCGTGTGTGCGCGTGCTGTGTGTGACTTTATGTGTGTGTGTGCGTGCGCAGAGTGTTTGTGACTTAGTGTGTGTTAGTGTGTGCGTGTGTGTGTTTGATGTGAATGTGTGTGCAAAGTGTGTGTTAATGTGTGTGTTTGATGTTAGTGTGTATTTTTTATTATTATAATTTAGTTAAATTTATATAGAATTATATATTTTTATATTTTATATTTTTTATTTAATTTTATAATTAATAATTAATTTCAATCATTAATTTTTCTAAGTTAAGATTTAATGGTTCAAAATAAAGGGATATAACTGGTCTTTTTAATATAAATCTAACGCCGTTAAACTTGAATTAAAGGCGTTCTCTTCGAGGGTACATATGCAGTAATTTTATAAACTAAGGGGGTATTTTAACTATTTTTAAAATATAAAAAATTTGACACAATTTCACTAAACTATAGGTGGGGTTTTTAGCAATTTGGCCTTAATTATTAATAGTCGAAGTCGTATTTTTTGTCTAGAATTTGCATCACATTTATTTCCACTGTGACAACTTCAATTAATAAGCCCACCTGTCACGGACAATGTCAATCAGTCCACCTCGTATTATATTTGCGTCAATCTTTCATTTTTTATTTCTTTAATGGAAGACGATAAATTACAAATCAACTAATATTACGCCTAGAGATGAGCGCTGAGTCGGGTAATTAAGTGTTTTAATTTTATGGGTCTGTTATTCAATACATCGGGTCGTTTAAATTAGGGGTGGTAATTTAGGTGGGTTGGATAGGTTCGTGTTGGATTGAGATAGAAATATAATATAAATTTTTGTAACTTTAACTCAATTCATTACCTGTCAAACTCATGAACATCAATCTTAACCCAATTTGATTGGGTTCGTGTCAATTTGGATTGACTTATTTTAAATTAGGTCGATCCATTAACCTAACTACTCATGATCCAACCCATCTTGATTACTTAAAATTGTTTTTCACTCTTCATTTTGTAAAATCTTTTCTTACAAGAATTTAGCATTGAAATACTGCAATTTCTACTTGGTAATAAGGAGGAGAAAGTAGCAAGATGTTGCATAGAAGACAATTCAATAATATAGTTTGATATACCTCAGAAGAAAAAAAAATGTCTAATATCCATATAAAAATCCAATCTCCAAAACTTATATAAGAAATTCAGAATACTTAAAAGAAAACAACAAAAATCTAATTTCCAAATTTGAAGAACAAATTCTTAATAGTAATAGCAATCATAGAACATAGAAAATAAAATTGCATCGCTAAATTTGTGACAGAAAGATTTTGACATTTTGTCACAATTTTAGGATACAATCACATCATGTGATGATTAATAACAAAATTCAATGCAAATAGAACTAAATAAATAATTAGTAACAAGACATTTACTAACAAATTTCAAATTTGTTATAGATGAAATCCAACATAGAAAACTAAATTTGTAATTAGTTCGTCAGTGAAAGGTATGCATTCTTAATTTTTACAGTGATGGTCGGCTGCATATAAGATATACATTAGAAATTATTGAGTTCATTTCTTACTCTAGTTTATTTCAATTTTATTTATAAGAATATACTATAAAAATATTTGATAAAAACATTTCATTCAATATTAAAATAAATCAATATAAAACTTCAATGAATTCAAACAAACAATTAAAGAAATAAGACAATCAAGATATACTTTTTTGGAAAGAATAAGAAGAGATAACTAACATAAATATAGTTTTTTCATTCAAATTGACTTTTAACTTATTTAAAAGATTCAACAATCTCTTATCATTAATCTTTAAGTATCTAAATCTGATGTATGTTTAAAAATTTTAAAAATTCCCTACTCTTTTTTTCATAAATTTTTCCTATATTATATTATTAATGATTAATTATAATCCTTGAAAATGTTATGATTTATAATTATACTTAATACATTTTTATATAAACAAGAGGAAAATGAGAAAAAAAGATAAAAAAACCAAAAAAAAATGATTTGGATTGGGCTGGGTCGAGTTGGGTTGGGTTGTCAGTTAACCCATAAAAGGAATCGGATCATCTGGGTAACCCATGAGTCAACCCAACCCATTCTTTTGGAGTCGCTTTCGGATTCGACCATTTTCAACCCAACCCATAAACTCTCAATCCTAACCCGCTATTTTCGTGTTGGGTTCGTATTGGGTTGTCGTGTTGGGTCAAAAATGGCCACCCCTAGTTTAAATTGCTATTCAAATTCAATTCGAATTATATGACTACCCGATTAACCGGGACCCAATCAGGTTTGGAATTTACTTGATCGAATTCGAATTTTAATGAAAACAAATTTTGTTAATTGTATTAATGTGGCAATGAAAATCTAATTATTAAAAAAAAAATAACATTTTTGTCACAAATCTATAAATACAATTCACATTCTGATATTAAAAAATAAAATTAAAATATTTGTAATTATTAATTGTAAAATATTATTATAATTTTATTAAACTATTTGATATTCCTACTTTCTCAATTTTACAACCCGCGATCAATTTTGTTCTCTAATTTTGTTCAAGTTCTGGTGAGATTGTTACCTACGAGATAATTTGTTCTAAATGTGTTAAAAGTATTTAAATTCATATCCTAAAATTAAAATTTTAAAAGTTAGTGTATCAAAATCGCAGAACGTATGAAAAACTATTCTAAAAGTATAATTTTTCCTTTAAATTATTACATCCAAACTCAAGCCAATTTAACTTCTCTACCATAAACAATAGGATTGATTGGACAAGTATTTTATTTTTAAACTTATCCAAACGGATTAAATCTCAAATGATCTCTGAGAAATTCAGAATAGTCTCAATTGTATACGCAAAACTGAACAATCGCTGAAAATGTTTAAAAAACAAGATAAGCCATGTAGGATATATTATATATTAGACATGTAGGATTGCGTATTGCAATCAAGAGTGCATGCATAAAGTTAACCGAAGGCGGCCGGGGAAATTAATTATTTCCACAAGTTCACAAAAAGACCAAAAATTCTAGTACGACTTTTCAAATGTACTATTTTATGTGTCCTAAAATTCTAGTTTCCACACCGGTATTAATTTGGCAGGAAAAATTAGCAGCCAGGGATTACAATTGCTGCCCATTCTTTACAAACCTCTATAAAATGGAAGCTTTGGGAGGGCAAGTAATTCATTGCACAGATTTTAGCTTATTAAATTTTTTTTCCTTCTCAAACGGCTATGACTACAAATCAATTTATGTCGATAATGGTCCTTTTGGGGCTGCTCATAATGGTCACTCTGGATATCACAGGTTAGTTTGTTGTTTAGTTTGAATCGTCTATATTTTCATTTTATTTATTTATTTATTTTTTGTTTCCTAATTCATTAATGCACAATTGCACGCTAATTGTAAGTGACTATTATCCAAGTGTGTATTGACGGAAGCATTTTTATTCACTTGGTAGGTGGAAATGCCATTTTTTTTTTATCACATAAGTTATATATGAATGTTTCATGCTACATCTTGTATTTTTCACGTTTAATTTGATCGCGTTGAATATATATGATTGTTTCACTTTAAGAAAGAGGGTTTAAATGTGGGGGTTGTATTTATTTTACCAGAGGGGTTTGAATTAGCTTTTTCGATCGTATTTCTCCTGACGTTAAAGAAAAAAATAGACAATTTGTCTTTTTAGAGCTATCAACCTAATAAAAAAATATATTCTTGTGATAAGGCCTGTCCCTCGTTAGTGAAATCACCTTTCCTATTCTTTTTCCAAATCTAGCTACAAAGAAAGATGTTTACTTTTTAAAATATCTTTTATATGTAGGGGGAATAGCGGGAGGGGTCAGTTTTATCCCTACGGAAGCAAGAGTAACAATAATGCTTTAGTTCTTCAGCTAACTTTGGTTCAATATTTTACGTTTTATGCACGATCATCTCATGGAAATTTAAAGTTCCTCGTTATAAGTTCATGTATCACCATGAAAATATAACAGAAGTTTGATCAATGACCAAAATCGGCGTAATTTGACAGATACGGGACGCTAATTGAGATATTCATATTCAACTAGACTAAACTGAAATGGGGCTAACAAACAGGATGAGAAATGATATGTTTCCCCACTTGATAGCTAGGTGTTATAAGGAAGTAAAATACTCGTACCAATTAACGTAGAAGATTCGACAGCTTGCCTGTTGCGCCTTGAAATTAATTGAAATAAATTAAGCAACCCAAATTTCAAACATTAAACATCTTACATATTGTGTGATTAAACACGTTTATCTCTATTGTAATGCAGTTGCTCAGACAGGCGTTTGTTACGGAAGGGATGGGGACAATTTGCCTTCCCCTGCGGACGTTGTGGCTCTATACAACCAGAACAATATCCGAAGAATGAGAATGTACAATCCCGACCAAGATACCCTCAGAGCTCTTAGTGGCTCCAACATCGAGCTCATTCTAGGCGTGCCGAACGCTCAACTCCAAAACGTTGCTGCTAGCCAGGATAACGCAAATACTTGGGTACGTGACAACGTACAAAACCATCCCAATGTCAGGTTTAGGTACATTGCTGTCGGAAACGAAGTTAGCCCGCTTAGAGGAGACACATCTCAATATGTCCAATTTGTCCTCCCGGCTCTACGAAATATCCAAAATGCCATTTCGGGAGCCGGCCTCGGAAACCAACTCAGGGTTTCGACTGCAATAGAAACGGGAGTTCTTGGAAATGACTTTCCTCCGGCTGACGGGGTTTTCAAACCTGAAGTCAATGGATATCTCGATGGGATCATAGGGTTCTTAGTGAATAATGGGGGCCCGTTGCTCGTCAACATATACCCTTACTTCGCCTACATTGGTAACAAGGCAAACATTAATCTAGACTATGCCCTTTTCACGTCCCGGGATGGGGTTGTGGCCGGTGGGGTAAGATATCAAAATCTTTTCTATGCGATTTTGGACGCTATGTACGCGGCCCTGGAAAAGAGAGGCGGCTCGTCCCTGGAAATCGTGGTGTCGGAGAGCGGTTGGCCTTCAGCTGGAGGAGACACGACATCTGTTGACTTTGCAAGGACTTATAACACGAACTTGATTCAGCGCGTAAGAGATGGAACGCCTAAAAGACCTGGACGGGCTATAGAGACATATATTTTTGCTATGTTTGATGAAAATCAGAAGCCTGGTGATGAGATTGAGAAGCATTTTGGGATCTTTTTACCCAACAGACAACCTAAGTATCCAATCAGCTTTTGATTTACTTGTATTAGTACCAAGTGTATCCATGGAATAAGACAGTCTACTACGACTGCCTGTGTCCAAATAAAGACTGATATAGTTTGTTTGGAAGACAATAATTGCTACTGATGTATTCAAATAAATCGATGAAGGAATGGTATTCTATCATAATTGAGCTGAACTTTGCAACTTTTTCAATTATTACAAGTATGAAAAATAAACATAAGATGGATCAAAATAAATCCCAACAACGATCTCTAAATTTTTTTCAAATGATTCAGGATTATGCTCACTAATTGGTTCCTGAAACAGAGTACATTACTGCTCTTCAAGTTCCGGAAAATGTATTCACCCATGTTATGAGATTGATCATTTGGATACAAGACGGTATTATGACAAACTTATGATGCTGAAATTCCTTAACTTCTACTCTTAGCTTTGCAGAACTTGAAATTTAGAACTGCTCCATGGTAAAAAACAAAAGATCTTTCCAACACACCCCTGCTTCACGCTGAAAGAATGGACAAGGGTTATGCCCTCAACCGGGATATTATATTTATATATATGGTATGAAAATTCTACCCGAACCTAATATTATCGACCCAACAAATAATATGATAAACCTATTATATTTGCCTAGCGAATGATCATACTCCCTAAATTATCCATAAATCACAAGTTAAATTTAAATCACTCACCATTTGATTAAAATGAAATGGAAAATTAATCTATTGTTCATTCCATAAATTCATTAAGCCTCTTAAGGCAGAGTATGTGTCTATTAGCCCAAAGGTCCCAAACAAAAATTTGTGTGTTGTCACATTAGGTGGCGTACTTTTTATATGGAAAAGGGCAAAGCCACCTATACTTCTATTAAGGAAATGTATAATTTAATGGTTGTAACTGGTCAAGTGGAGACAATTTGCGTACAAAATAAAAATTAATAATATTATATTAATATTGCTAAATTAAATTATAAATATTAATTATTTTTTTTCTATATGAATTAAATCATTTTAGCATTATTAAATTTAAAATAAGGGAAAACTAAAAAATATAAAATAAGATGAAACTATGTGCTTGAAAGTTATCATATAAAAGAGTTAAAAATTATTTAATAATATGCTATGAGAAAGAAAAGACAGGATAGAGATTAAAAAAAGTATAGATAGTATAGATTATTATATATATTTAAATATTATAAATTTTTATTTTTGATTATTTTTTAACATAAGTATCAATACACACACTTACTCATCATAAAATATATAATTTAAACTTATTAATAGTGCATCATGCGCGCGCGCGCACACACAAATGAACATATTAAACATGGATGAATCTATAATTAAGTTAAGCATATGTTTAATTGCCTATGAGATAGAAAACAAATTTATGAAAAATATTTGAGATAAAATGGCTAGAGCAGTGGAACCACTACATGATGCTGTTACTTTGCTACTGTTCCATTTCGTGCAAGTTCTATCGCCTGCAGACCTTTTTTCTCAGGTTACTTTTCACAATTTTTTTCGCAAACCCATAGGTAATTCAACTGTATACTTAATTTAAGGATTCATCTTATTTTAAGCGTGCAAGTGTTACATGGTTTTTCTCTTTTTTGTGCTAGATTTGGAGAGAAGGGGAGCGTGGCTCCTGCCTTTTTTTCTAGGCAGGGGATCTTTCAGAAATTTAATCAAAGTATGAGCATTAGAAAGCTATTGGTAGAGCAATTGGGTTAGTAAGATCACTTTTATAATAGGTCTTTACAATACTCGAATGTAAACTTGTCGGTTAGTGGGTTAGACAGGCTCAAATAAATAAAAAAGTTACTAGCAATATTAAAATTTAGAAAAACATAAAAAATAATTGATGAAATGTGAGAAAAAGCCAAATAATTGGTAATTAAATTGAACAAAAACATTCGTATAATGCCAAAAATTATATTTTTCCATAGAAGATTCTAATAATAATAGAAAAAAAAATGATATCCTCCTCATTCATAAATAGGATTTATTTCCTTTTTCATCCCTAACATTTGACCACAATTTAATTTTGGTTCCTCGTGTATAGGGACTTTCAATTTGAGTCTCTAACATTAGTTTATGTTATACAATGTCTCCTTCCGTCAAATTTTTTTCGTAAAACATGGGTTAATTCCAATTTTAGTCCCTGACCTTTGACCCTTCGCCAATTTTGGTCCTTCATATTTAGACATTTCCAATTTTGGTCCCTAATGTTATAATCCGTTACCCAATTTAGTCATTCCGTTAGTTTTTCTGTTAAAAAATCCTAATTTTATTTACAATTTACCCCCTTAAAAATAGAAAAATACCAAACTGCCCTCAAAATTAAAAAAAGAAAAAAAGAGCTAACCTCCCCCACCCCCACCCCCACCCCCTCTTGAAATATTTAAGCACAACAAGATAAGTTTTTTAAGCAATATGAGAAGAAAAACACTATACATAATACTATATTCTTTGACATTGTTTCAAGATGTACTATACATATGAGAAGAAAAACACTTAAGCTTGCTTCCTCAATCATTCAAGCACACTTAATTTATATTTCAAAGTGTGCTATACATAATACTGTACTCTTTGATATTGTTTAAATTTAATTTTTTAATATATCGATAAAATAATAAAATAAAGTAGGGGCTCTTGAAATACACACACACATACACATATGGACGTTAAATTCCTACAGTAGATGAGAGCCCAGAAGACGTGTATATGTGTG